>LPNX010392307.1:14957-126002 GCA_001517045.1 Pseudotsuga menziesii | reverse complement strand
AGTAAAGAGATTTTGGATCTCTATAGCCCAGCTTCAAGTATGTAGATTAATATTCAGAAATCATCAATTGCCCTTAACGAAGTGGAAGAAATTACATTACAAACACACTACAGAAATTACTTCTTGTTGTGATAAGAAAATTGAAAAAATAATAGAATTATGGTGTAACCGTTGGTATAATTAGGGGAAAGACTTTCCCTATTGTCTTGGAGGTAATCTCAATTTATAATTTTATTGGTTATCCATGGCTCATATTCGTAGAAGCATTCTGGAATCAATCATAAAGAGAAGCTTCAAATTCTTGTGGAGAGGAAAGAGAGATGGATGGACTACCTCTAGTTAAACGGCAAGCATTCTGGAATCAATCAGAAAGAGAAGCTTCAAATTCTTGTGGAGAGGAAAGAGAGAAGGATGGACTACCTCTAGTTAAACGGCAAGCTTTTGTTCTGTAATCAATCAGGAAGAGAAGCTTAAAATTCTTGTGGACAGGCAAGAGAGAAGGATGGACTACCTCTACTTAAATGGAAAGCTTTGGCAAAACCTAAGGATTGTGGTGAGTGGGGACTAAAGAATACTCATTCCTTTGGCAAGGCTCCAACAACCAAAAGCCTTTGGAAGTTAATCTCCAATTAGGAAGTGTCCAGGAAGCGTGGACACAAGCTATTACTATCGAACCTCTATCAATGGAGGAATGGGTAAGAAAAAAATCCAAATTTGTGCATAATGTATCTATCCTTTATAAGGCAATGGTCCTGTCTTTTCCTCTTGTGGGGAATTGGTTAGTGTGGGACAGAGTAAGGGCTGGCACAAATCCTTGGGTGGGTTGTGGTGATTCTCATATTTTACCCTTACATCTGATACAAAGCTGCAGAGTAAAGGGATCTCCAAACTTGTCTATGTAGCAGGATGCTAATTCACCACATCTCCTTAGCATGAGGATGAAAGGCTGGAGAGGGCTTTGAGCTGACAAAGGAAGATTTAGAGAGGTGGACAGATTATCCTAATCAGTTTTAAAGAGATCATATTCGTTTAACAAAGGATGAAGATTGCTTAGTTTGGCTGAAGAACCCAATGCTCGGGATTTATAGTATATACTCCAAGGTTAGGATACAAGGTGATGTTTTTTCTTCCAGAGCAAGGTGAGAGAGTCTGGTGGTGGTAGGCTATGTGGAAACTCAAAGCCCCACTCGAAACCAAAGTTTATATATGGCTTGTGCTCAGAAACAAAGTGCTAACTTGAGATGTCCTTCAAAGGAGAATCTGACAAGGACTTGGCTGGCGTATCCTGTGTAAGCTAGAGAAAGATTCTATCAACCATCTTCTCAATAAGTGTCCATGTGCAAAGCAAGTATGGGAAGAGATGAATGTTTTCAGTGGACATAGAGGATTTTGGCAAGGTTAATTTGTTGAGCAAAATATGAGGAATTAGTTCCGGTAAAAAGATCTTTAAGACATTCAGAGCGGTACCACTGTTGGTTGCATCGGGCATCTGGCTTGCTGGAAATGCTAAGATATTCCAAGGCAAGTTTTGGCCAACATACCCATCTGCATCTCATATCAGTTTCTTTTATGGAAACTTAAAGACAACCCCAAACCTGTGAAAATAACGAATCTGGCACAGCCCTCAATTGACAAGACTGAAGCCTGGGGCTTTTTTTGATGGCACACGCTAAGGCCAGAATACATTTGGATGAAAGTCCTTATATTACTTTCAAAGTAGGACTGGGGTTTGGCTCCAATAATTATGCATATTAATGAAGATAGCAGAAGAAAAAAGGTTTATTAAAGCTACAGGTATATGGAGAAAAGGGCTATTTACAATGGATAACCTGAGAGATCTTCCTGTCCTGAACGGGGGCAAAAGAATTGAGACTCAGTTTGCATGTAATCTTTCCAGCATGTCTTGAGAGAGCTCAATTCTGTAGCAGATGCTCTATCAAGAGTAGGTCTGTTAATGGAGACTAACATAGGGGAAATGGGAGAGCACCGATGGAGGTTGTTTGACAAGCAGCCCAATGACAGCATATTGATCTGAATTTGGATAGAGTCACTAACGGTGTAAATGTTGGTGGGGGTGGGAGAATGCATCTTCGAAAGATAGTTGGATTGTTCTGGAGAGCTCTTGCAGTACTATGGAGAATAGAGAGGGCTTTTGGAAACTATCATTGGCCAAAATGGTGTTTTACCAAGACTTCAATCACAGACTGCATATCTAAATCTGCTAAACGAGTTCTGGAATTAACGACTGCTAGATGCCATCATGTCACTTTTAAACTTGATTTTCATTTTATAGTGCAGCTGTAAGACATATTTTTAAGTGCAGTTCTATGGGTGGAAAGGATTGCCATCTCTGTGAGAATAGGAACATTGAAGATGAAAATCACTTCCGCTTGGAGTGCCCTGCTTAAACCCACATTAGATCTCATTTTAATAATCTTTGTTGCCATACCAACCTTCATAGCCGTTTAACATGTCAAAATTATAGTGAGCTCGGGACGCTTCTCTCCAAGCTCTTTGAGCAGAGGAATACAATTTAAAAAAAAACTAATTAATTTGTTTCTTTAGGTACCATAAACCAAAGTTTGGTCTCAGTGGATGTTAACCATCATCATCATCATCATAACGCATGCTCAAACAGGTCTCTTCATAGAGAAAATATTCAGTAACTAAACTTGAACTTTTTTTTTTCTGCTAGTTGTTCACTTGAAGGAGGAATCTTCTTTCAGTTGGGTATAATATGTTATAATTTGATGCAGACTATAATTTTCTTATTTTTTTTGTTGTTTTGAACAATTATCAACTAAATATTGTGAAAACCTGGCACAGTAAATCTTGAGCAGAGTCCTTCATGGATTTTGAATAGAAGCATTTGTAGATTATATGCTTGTTCTTTAGTAGATTATATGCTGGTTCTTTAGTAAAGAAACACAGATTATGAGCATTTATATATCTTAATAATTAAAATATAAACATATAAAACGAAATTCAACAAAATATTCTATTTTCATAACAAAAATTGATTCTGCACTCCACATTTCCACCAATTTTTCCACTTCAATTTCTGCATCATCATATCATTAAAAAAAAATAGTTTTAACTCCATCTTATGAAAACAAGAGATTTTAATTCCATCTTAAGGGTTGATATAACCCTGCATCAATGGTGTTGTTTTTTTTTACAGTTGTCAAGAAAGATTTACATTTTTCATAAAAGTTGAAAGCATCAGGCTACTCATCTAGAGTCTTCTTTGAACACATTGTGGCAGCAACTAATTTAAGGCCAAAGACAAACCTTTACAGTGGAGCAACAATCTTTATACCCTTCTCAAAAACAAACCCATCTCCAAAAACTCTTCCTTTATGGTAAATAAATCCCATCTTTCCTTTGTGAACATGGGTTCTCATTCTTTTAATCACATCTTTGTTGCTTATGAAAGATTAAGACTACACTTAAGATTCATTGGACTCTACATGTCGTCTAAAATCAGAAGAAATCTCTTCTTTGAATAGACATGAATACAATTTCAAAAATTTGACCCCCATTGTGTTAAGATCCGTAGGACTCCACACGTCGTCCAATATTAAAAGAAAATTCTTCTTTTCAAGACATGCATACAATTTCATCTTCGGCATGTCAATAGCAGAACTTTCATCCATATTTAAATTCAGTGTTTGCACAATGGAATCTTTACTTCTATTTTCTTCACACTCTGAGTTAGAAACTAGAAGCCAAATCGCCAGATCAAATTTGATACCACTGACCTTTATGTAATGGTTGTAGACGAGTTTGAGCAAAGACGTTTTGCCCGATAACTTCGTTACGATATACACCCATCACACAAGCTTGGCGATAAGGTTCTGTAAAGCATCTCTGTAGTGTCATCTGAGCAAATTTAATACCTGACCATATGATGATCTCTTGAAGAAGCACCTCTGCTTGAAGCGCTACTGCGGTTGACACCGTCAGTAGAGTATGGGCAAAACCCCAACAAGGTCTTTCAAAAATTAGATCAATTGTCGCCTTCCAATCTTTCATTTGTGGAAAGAGATTGGGTAGATAAAATATGAAAAAAGCGAACAAGATCAATTGAAATGGGAAGCAAAACGATGGGAGAATGGCTGTAGTTTGAGGGATTTCGATTCAGTATAACTAAGAGGCAGAGATGAAGCCTGACTTTTGTTTCATCATATACAGATAAAAGGCCGCCTAATATTGTAGCGCTCTCAGCTTTTCAAAAAGCGTTTATCTGATAGGTCAGTCAAACAAGAATATGACAGCTGGAACTGGGCCAGTGGGCCAGATTGAATTATTGTACTACTGTGTAGGCTTTACAAAATGTTTAATCACTCTGCTATCTCTTTTCCTGGCATTATGCACAGACCACTAAATTCAATGCATGTGGCATGTAATTTATTATTTTTAAAGAATTTTTCCAAAAGTAGATGTTGAAAAATGGTAGGAAAGAAAGAAATTTAAATCAATTATTAAAAACAAATATTCAACAAGTTCTTGGAAGTTGGTCGCCGGGCCTTTAAATTAGTTATTTTAATTTGGCATTATGCACTGACCACTCCACACACAATGTATGCATGTATGTGGCCTATAATATAATTTATAAATAATTATTATGTTTTTGGACATATAGTATTTAATAAGATATATTTATTTCATTGAAAATAATTTTTTTTATTGTTTAATGTGTTTTTATAAAGTAATTATTGATATAGTATTTAATAAGATATATTTATTTCATTGAAAATAATTTTTTTATTGTTTAATGTGTTTTTATAAAGTAATTATTGATATTTTTAGGTTAATTTCTTTTTCTAAGGAAAAAGTCATAGTTTTTATTGATAAAAAACCATATGGTTCAAATCAGCAAAGTTAAATATCTCTGGTGAAAAATCAGATAACAAGATAACAAGACTGGCCAGAAAAGCCATAATCATCAGAAAATGGAAATTTCTAATTGTAGTTCTGTCGGCTTCTAGAAAAATCCAAAAACATCATATAACACAGGGGAGAAGGAGACTAAAAGCAAGAACGACACAAAGGCCTAGAGATGCCCCCGGTCACCTCCCATTTATCCATGAAACCATCCAACAAAAGAAGAACTTTCTTATGAGCAAATCAACCTCAATATTGTTCTACGTGAAGGTATGATGGAAAAGAATCCAGCTAGAAAGAGGTCTGATCCTGTCAATGGCCTCATAGAGAGGAAGAAGAATAATGTTCCATGGCGGCTTACTCAACTTGAGACAATCAATAATCAGCTTGGAATCGCCAAAAATTTGTAGTTGGTGAACCCCAAGCATGTGGGAGAGTCTCATAAGGATGAGACAAGCTGAGAATTCAGCAAAATTGTTCGTCACGTCACCCAAACCGGCTGCAAACTGAAAAGAAAGATGGTTGGAGAGATGAAGAGTCCCTCTGGCACCGCCGACCCTAGGCCTGCCTTGCAAAGCTCCATCCACGAAGGCCCAAGGGAAAGAAACATCAATAATTGGAGGATTGATGATGCACACGGGTTTAATAGAAACCTCTTGAGGAAAAGCTTTGAAGATACCAAAGTAGCGTCCCGCAATAATCCGAGCTAGGAAATAATTTCCATTAAATGTAACCTTATTCCTAGCGAGCCAGATACCCCATACAACAAATGCAAGTAAGGCGGCTAAGGAACTATCACGTGGCCAACTCTTCCATGCAGAAGAGACATTGTTCCCATCCCAACATAGTTGAGAGCCAACAAGTGAAGAGAGATGACACCAAACATCACGTGCAAATTGACAGTGAATAAATAAGTGATCAATGGATTCAGCGAAAATTTTGCAAAGAGGACATCTGTTGGGGCCGGAATAGAATCTAAGAACCAAAATGTCCCATATCGGGACCTTTCCCTCTAGGAGAAGCCAGAGGAAAAGCTGAATTTTGAGCGGACAGTTGATTTCCCATATGGTATGACACCACCAAGAAGGAACTATTCCTTTTTCTGATATGATTGTCAAGTAACCCATCTAAGGAACATATACACCACCTTTGACATTTTTAGTCCATTTAAGGGAGTCTGGTTTATTTTTGAGATAAACCAAGTCGTGCCTAAGATTGTTGATGTAACTCACCCAAATCCGAGATTCATCAACCGAGAGGTCAAGTTCCTCAGCCGTCAGCCAATATTGAGTTATCAGATCGCTATTCCGCTTCCAGATACGATGCAAATGTGTAAAACGACACTCAATCAGTTTTTTGACAAAGCTGGAGGAAATCTAACAAAGTTCAGGGCGTCGATCCAAGGGTCTTGTCCAATACGAATAGAACGCCCATTCCCTATTTGCCAGGAAATCCAGTCACCAATAAGGAAAAAGGAATTTGTAATGGCCTTCCACATAATGGATGAGTTTGGAAGGTGTTTATCCGTAGAGCGAATCCATTCATTTATTGAGAGAGGAGCTATGTATTTGTAATGGATAATTATGTTCCAAAGACCGGCATCAGAGATGACACACCAAACAAATTTAGCAGCTAGTGCTTTAGCAAATGATGGTAGATCTTTGATGCCCCATCCCCCCAGTATTTTAGGCCGAGCAATGAACTTCCACGCTATCCATGGAAAATCCTGATCCTTATCCAATCCACCCCATAATTTTTTTTTGCACATGGAGCGAATCTGCCAAAGAATACTTGCATGGATCGATGATAGCATAAACCAGTAGACCGAAATGGCTTCAATAACAACATTGATTAGGGTTAATCTTCCACCATGGGAGATCCATTTGTCATGCCAAGTCAAAAGCCGATTTTCAATGTGGGCCAACAGCCAAGCCCAGTCTTTGCATAAATAATCATTTTGTTTAATATGATATCCTAGATAATTCATACCCAACGCAACATTTACCAGGTTGTAGTCGAATTTTTGTGTGTGTCACTATGTCTCTTCGGGATCAAGGTTCATGAATGACATTAATGACTTCAGATTGTTACAGCGCATTCCAGTTACGGAGCAGAAAATTTTGATAGAAGATTTAAATAGCAGAGCATCCCTGCGAGAGCCATCAGTAAAAAAATAAAAGATCATCAACGAAACAGAGATGAGAGACATGAGCATTTTCAACAAACCTGAAACCTCTAAGTAATCCCGAAGAAATAACATTGTTCACCATACAGCTGAGGTCGTCCATCAAAAGAATGAATAGTAAGGGAGCGAGCAAGCATCCCTATCGGAGCTCGCGTCCCGGTTTGATGAAATTCGACGCCGATCCATTGATGAGAACAACCAAAGACACGGAGGAAAAAGAAGCGTATATCCAATTTGCCATCATGAGAGAGAAGTCGACCTAAAGAAGAATCAGCCTGATAAGCATCCAATTTGCACGATCGTATGCTTTTGACAGGTCGACTTTGAACAGAGCCAAAGGAGACTTCCTCAATTTGGACGAATGTAATACCTCTTGAGTGATGGCGATGGGATCATGGATAAATCTGTGTTGAAGAAAAGAAAACTATTCGGCACTGATATACCTAGTCAGAAAAACCTTGATTTCATTAGCAATGATTTTGGCAATTAGCTTGTAAATCATGTTGCATAACGAAATCGGTCGGTAGTCACCGAGAGTCATTTCCTTCTCCTTCTTGGGGATAAGTGCAATGAAGGTGCTGTTGAAAGACCTATGAAACAATCCGTTAACCCTTGAGGCGATGGTTAGTAGATCATTTTCCACTAAATCCAAGAAGCCAATGTAAAACTCAATTGGAAGGCCATCTGGCCCAGGGATTTTGTCAGCCTTCAAAGAATGAATCGCCACCTTAAGTTTAGCCATACCAATAGGCTCATTCAGATGAATGTTCTACTCCTCATATATAAAGTTTGGGAAAAAGTCGACCAAGTCCATCATTTTCCTGGGAGTGATCTCTGAATCTGCTTTGTATAAGTTGGAGAAGTGACTAGTACATACCTCTGCTAGATCATCAAAACCCGTAACATATTGTCCCTCCTCATTAGTCAATTGCCAGATAGTGTTGACCACTGTCCTATTTTTATAAAAATTGTGAAAAAACTTAGTGTTTCCATCCCCATGGAGAAGCCACATAGCCTTGCTCTTGAGTCTGATAGAGAGCTCCTTTTAAACCAGAATCTTCTTCTTTTTCTTCTCCAGATCCATGATAAACTATTTCTGTTCCATAGAAATATAACCCTGTGGGAAGGAAGAGGTAAAATACGAAATATCCTCTTCAATCTGGATGAGCTCAGCCTCCATAAGCCTACAATGCTCAACGGCACAAATCCTGGAAGTCTTCTTGACCTCTTTGAGATCACTTTGAGATTGGTTGCAAGTTGAGCAGCAGTTGATGAGGAGCTAACAAGATTATGAACCTCCCATGAATTCCTGATAAGATCCTTATAGGAATCATGTTGTAACCAAGCCGAATTGAACTTAAAAGAGGTAAAAGGCTTGACAAGTAAGAATCTAAAATCCAAAAATACTGGTTGGTGATCAGATATACCACCCTCATCAATCCATTGAAGAACAGAGGGAGCTAGGCGGAATGCATTCTCATTAATCAGGAACATGTCCAGTCTTTTAGATACACAATCCATCCCCACTCGTTTGTTGCTCCATGTAGGTTTGAGTTGAATGGGAGGAAGATCAATGAGCCCTTTTTCATGCATTAACCTTGAGAAAAAATCTAATAAGGGATCTTTAATAGCACTAGGCCCCTAAGTTTCAACCTCTCCTAGAGAGTAATTAAGATCACCGCCTAAGACAAATATGCTAGTGACATGAATCTCGGAGCCAAGAAGACAGTTCCAGTATTTTGGTCTGTTAGCGTTGGGACCATATATTTTGAGAATCGTTAGGGATTGCCCAAATTCTCGAGAGAATAAAGTGTTTCCGAGCCCAGATGTTACAGACCGAGAATTAGTACAAAGGATTTCTTTCCTTATCCACCCCGTGATAGCACCACCTGAGCAACCAATCGCATTAGTGCAAGCAAAATCCCACCCTGGAAGAAGATGACTTAACTATGTTATGATATCATCTCCCGAGGACAAAGTTTCTTGTAGGAGAAAGATTATAGGGTGATGAATATTAACCAACCTTTTCAGTCCTAGCTTCTTGGATGCACATTGCCACATATCTGTTATCTCTTCTCCCTGCAACTCTTTTTGACCATCCTGTTGATTGTAGCTCCATCCAATTGTGTTGGATTTCAAGGAAAATAAATTGATTTCTTTGGATAAGTAACAATGCCCTTATAGACTTCACAGAATAAAGTAGCAATACCTTATGGCAGCAGATGATCTCTTACTACTAACTAGCAATCCTCTTTGACATTGCAAAGAGAGTCTTACTATTGCACTTCTTATTCTTATTTGACTGTCTTTGCTACTTATGGATTATCAATAGTTTCCAAGACAAGAAAAAAAGTTGATAGGATGTCCTCCTATGTTACTTCAACAACTACAGACAACTTGAGTATTAAAACAATGCTTTCAGAGCTATGGTTGTCTTCTCTGATGACAAGAAGAACAAGGAACTTACAACAACTTCTTGGCATTTTTTAGGGGCTATCTGCATTGGGTTTTTCCTTGTGGTAGTTTACTCGAGTGTGCGACTGAATAATAACAGTAAAAAATACGTATCTTGTGGCATTTGGAATAGCTTATACGAAGATAAAGCTCCATGCTATGTTAGTTCTCTCTTTCTATCCGCAACATTTGCTTTTTCTCTTTCTTGTTCTTTGTTCAACATTCTTTTTTGCTTTTTTCAATGGGCACAGACCTGCCTTTCCCCGAAATTGTTCAGAACCTTGCTCTAGTACCACCCTCAATACAACCCTACATTATAAACTTCCATATTGGAGATAATTTGAAAAAAAATTTGTCACATTGAGTTCACCAAAATGGATCAAAACTTTTTCTCATATATCACGTTGATACAACCATGAAACATATACAGTCAATACAACCCTGCATTATAAACTTCCATATTGGAGATAATTTGAAAAAATATTTGCCACATTGAGTTCACCAAAATGGATCAGAACTTTTTCTCATATATCATGTTGATACAACCATGCATCATAAACAGTCGTGTCAGAGAAAATTAGTAAAATGTTTGATATAATTAAAATTCCCATCCATGCAGTCAATAAATAGAATGCAAAATATGGTCCATGGTTCATTTATAAGAATGATATCATATCATTCAAATATAAAGTATTATTTTATTATTAAAGATGTCAAAACACAATAGGGATTTTGAGTGAGTAGAAAAGGGGATAATAGAAATTATTGGACATTAGCATTGATTTTTATGGTTAAAACTTCTCATCCGCATATCTTCTTATGGTGGCTATAAAAACACTGGCATAATGTTTTAACTTAAGAAAACAAAATTCAATGAGTAAAAAGGATCCATTCCCGAAGTATATCACCAACCGGATTTTGGAAGAAATAGCCAGCCATGAAATACATTCCATTTTAAATGGCATAGTATAATCAAATCAGTATCGCAAAAGAAGAAATGCATAGAACAACATTTATTATATGGACCATGTAACTCATGCCTATACAAAAATTCTTTGGATTATGTAATGCACCTGCCAGCATTCAAAAAGTTATCAGGAAGCTCTTTGGAAAAATTGGTAATTGGAATTAAATGATTGAAATATTTGAATTTGCAGAGAAGAAGATAGAGTTAAACAAGTGTATGGAAACTTGCAAAAAAGATAGTGTTACCCTGAATCTAGAGTAGCCTTCTTTCTCGCTGCTAATGGAAAATTACTAGGGCATGTAACGAGCACGAGAATATTAGGCACATCCAAAAAACATCAGAGTGATTATTAAGTTAGTAACCCCTAAAAAGTCTATCATGTTGGAGCATTTTTGGGACATGTCACATATTATAGATAATTTACCAAGAATTTTTCCATGATCAGTCATCGTCAAGACAAATCGTCAAAATGACAAAGAAGAATGTTCCATTTCATTAGGGAAAAGCACATTAACAAGCATTTGAATACCTAAAGAAAAAGTTGATCAGTACCCTGATTCTTGCATTATGGACTGGAATAAGGGACTTCAGCTTCACAATAATGCTTCGATGTGCAATAATGTGACCTGAAGCACCAGTTGATCAACATGCCAATTCTTGCATTTTCTGGACTCGAATGAACAAGGAATTTCACAAAGACAAAGATGATGCCATTTTCTGGTTTCCATTTTGCTATTATAGAGAGGCTTAGTATGGATGCTGTGAAGTACAATTTCGTACAGTTGAAGATTGACCATTTAAAAGGAATTGTACATTTTGGAAGTCAGGTATATTAATTGAGTTTTCTGACTCTTTGTATAATAATTATAGCCTCTAATAATTTTGAGGATTCTACTTCTGTGCATGGAGTATTTTTCGAAGTGAGTATATTATAAGCAACTCAGTGGATTTATTTGTGCAGGAACTTGAATCAGATAAGATTAGAAATCATTTGACTATTCTTCTGAAATGCTTAAACAAGGCTAGAATTCTTATACAACTGCCTTCTGTTGAGAAAGTCCCGAAAAAAACTCAACACTTCCCAGTATTGCTTGAGGTCATAGAGAAAGAGCATAGAAATATTCTAGCTCGCAAAGTCTTGATTGAGAGGCGCAAGGAGGAGCAAGGGCACCAAATGATTGAAATGGTATGTTGCCATTTTTTGTTTATTTTGGTGTGGAATCCTTTTATATCACAGTTTATTGGAGATTCTATATGGTAATGTTTTGTGCTAAATTAGTTTGTTGTCACTGGTATTGTGAAGGAACGAGAAGAAGAATCCAAGAGGTTGAAGCAACAAAGAATAATAGAAGAAGTAGGATAGAAAAGACTTGCATCTCAGTATACAAAGAGAAAAGAGCATAGAATTCGGAGGGAGATTGAAGAGAAGGAATTGGAAGAAGCCCAAGATTTGTTTCAAGAAGCTGAGAGAAGGAAAGGGGAAAAAAGGAAAAATACTACCATTGAAGGGGTATGTAACATTTACTTATGTGCTTTATATTCTATAGTTATGTTAAGTAAGTTTTGCAAATGTTAGGGATTTTTTTTGTTTTACAGGATTCTTATACATGTGATATTATTTTACCATGGTTGTAGAGGAATTATTATACATGTGATATTATTCTTTTATGATTATTCTCACTTTGCAGGAAAATGTCACAAAGTAGACCCTTATTGAATAGGATCTGAATGAGCAGCTTAAGGAAAGGCAGGAAGGAAATGGAATGCAAACTCCAGAAATTAGCAAAAACTATGGATTATTTGGAAAGGGACAAAAGAGAAGAAGAAACCCATCTTATTGAAGCAGCCTATCAAGATGGTCTAACATATCTATGTAACCTCTATGCCACTAATAGCTCCACTCCATAAATGCTGTGTCTCAACTTGTTTGCATGGGAATGGTAACATCACAAGCTCCTCCTTTACTCTGATGGTACCATGGAATCATTGTTTATTTACTACACTATTGCCATGGGTTTTATTCGATTAAGATCTATGAATTACGCCTACAGTATCATGGGCTTGGTGCATGAGGTCATGTTTCCATGTGAACTTGCTCCCCGATCTATTACCACAACTTGGTATTCCTTCTATTGAAATTCAAGACGGAGCCTACTATGCCATTTCATCTCTATGTTTATTATCTTCTCAAATCACACCTTCCAAATGGGAATCTCTTGGTCCCAAAAGAGATTACAAAGAGATGAGGAAACCCTTATGGGATTTTTATTATCTCATACCAATTTGATCTCCTTGGTAATGCTCTTTTGAGTAAAATCTACCATAACTCGTGCTTCCCTCTTCAAGTAATTCATACCTTGTTCCATGGCATTGTATCCTCCTCTAATTGCTAAAGTGAATTCGGTGTGGTGAAAAATATTGAACTGTTGGTAGAACTTGCTTTTCTTGTTCTTTCCCATAGAGAGAAAACAACTCATACAAAGACAAATTATTCACATTTATCACTGAATGCATTCACATGTATGTATACTCAGTTTGAATGCATTATAATTGACATGTTAAGTGATTTTGTAGTCCTATATCTAAACAGATTCTACTTAGTGGTTTACCCTA
This sequence comes from Pseudotsuga menziesii, assembly GCA_001517045.1. Classification (NCBI taxonomy): domain Eukaryota; kingdom Viridiplantae; phylum Streptophyta; class Pinopsida; order Pinales; family Pinaceae; genus Pseudotsuga; species Pseudotsuga menziesii. Next base: position 112,896 of record LPNX010392307.1, on the reverse strand, counting down.
CATTTGCTCTTTGCTGAGATAGAGGAAACCCCTGTCTCCAACACATAGTTTGTGATCAATCCTATGTTGGTCATGGTGAAGTTTGTACTTTTCTTGACTCTTCTCAATTTTATTATGTACTTTTATACGAATCTGTCTGATTCTGTTTATGAACCTCTTCACCTTATTTCCCTCCTCATGCACCCCCTACTCATTCTCATTCTTCCCATAGACAACATCAAATAGTGCACGTGGAAAATCACCATAACATGAAGAAAAATGAGATTTGGGGTGAAATAGTGTAATGCCCTATTATAAGAGTGTTTAATGTTTGGAAACTGTTTATCCTAGGCCTTCATATGTTTCCTATTGTCACCTCTCATCAATTGTAGCAATTTTTTTGTTAACTACTTTGGTTTTCCCATCAGTCTTGGGATGAAAGGTTGTAGAATGCTTCAACTTTGTTTCCATTGTTTTCCTTGCATAAGGTTATCCAAAACTTACCAAAAAATATCAAATATCAATCATACACAATCTAATGAATAAATTTGAAATGTACCCATACATTAGAAAAAAATAGTTTAGTTGATTCATTCATGATCCTTTATTATCTTCTTGCAAGGAATTAGAAAACACATTTTCCTTAATTGGTCTGCTACAACAAATGAATGATCATGACATCACCTGGTCATTGTAAATCCTCCAATGAAATCCATATAGATACTCTCCCATGGTTTATTGGGAACTGTTAATGGAATGTACATCTCACATTTCCTATTTCTTGGTCTACTGGTGCTACAAAGAACACAATACCAAATGAATTTGGAAACTTGTTCTTGCATTTTAGGCCATTGCGCATACGTCTATAGATTTGCCACTATTTTCCCAATGCCAAAATTTCCAGTAATTCTTTAAGTATGTGCTTCTTGAATTAACTGAATTCATGTAATGTGGAATGCACAACTTGTAAAATTTTGAAAGTAGCACTTCTCGGAGATGATAATCATTCTTTTCCGAGTAAGAAACTAATTTCTCTTTCAATTAATTGTTGAACAACACCTCCAAAGTTAGTATCGTTCACATATTATTATCCCAGGACTTCATGGGTGAAAGGTTCAAGCTATAATATTGTTATCACAGTTGCCATTTTCTGCATGGATGGTCTTGACAACATGTATGAAACCTTGTTTGTCTTTCCCTTATGTATTTTATGACTAGATGGAATTGCTACCAAAATCTCGTCCACTTGTAATGCCTTTCCTAGTGCTACCAATTTTGAATCTACATATACTGGGGTGGTTGGTGATCAGTGTGACTCATTGTCTCCTTACCCAGGAGATAATGCTTCCATTTATTCACTTCTTGTAAAATGGCATAGAGCTCTTGATCGTATGTAGGATATCACGACAGTAATCCGTAAAACAACTCAGAGTGATAACATGCATGGAGTCCTCCAGGTGTGGGGACTGCTCCCATGGCATTCCCACTTGCATCCATCTCAATCTTGAATGGCTTCTACAAATTAAGCATTAAAAAAGGTAGTGCTTTAGTGCCATTATTATTTTCAAATCCTCAAAATACCTTTGTTGTCGCTTTCCCCATATGAAAATATTTTTCTTCAGCTATTATAGCATGAAGTGGTGTAACTTTGTATTAAAATGATGCTATGAATTTTAACAAACATGGTGTTGCTGTCATAAATATTCTTACCTTCATTAACTGGTAGGCGTTTACCACTTGTTGATGGCTTCCATTTTCACTAGATCTATCTTCAATTCTCATCCACCAATCACATATCCAAGGTAAATAAATAATGGTTGATCAAATTCACACTTCTTTAGACTGGAAAATCATTAATGTTTCTTCAGTGTGTTCAATACCTATTGTAAATGCAGGATATGCTCTCCCCAAATAGACCAGATTATTTGGAAAGGGCCAAAAGAGAAGAAGAAACCCATCTTATTGAAGCATCCTATCAAAAGCACTTGGTGGATGATGAAATATTTTTTGAACAACAATAAGAAGTTAGCTTGATTTTGATTCTGTATCGAATATTTAAGTTATCATTTGTCGGTAATATAAATATCTCTCTATGTATGAAAGAGAGAAAGATTAGTAATGTACACCATCTTAGCCAACTATAATTATCCCTATATATATGAAAAAGAGAGATTAGATATGTACTTTTAATATAAAAACTGCTATATAGAGAGATAAAAAGAGAGATTGAAACTTCTATTTTTACATATCCATATTTGTATAAGTTCTGAGTTCTGAGTTCTATTGAGTTGAGTGAGAATACAACTAGCCTAGATCCATTCTAAATGATCAAAAAAATCACTTCAAGAGACTGGATCCCTTTTGGCACTTGATAGATCTGGGGTTAACATGGATATATTCTAGTGATACACCGGTTGGATGATCAATCAATTTCATGAGCCTACGAGATTTGTTGAATAATTGATTAATTTGGAACTGAGTAGCTTGCTTTAGTGTAGACAAATTCTTGCAATTAAGCAATCAATATATTTTGGTTTTATGTTTTGAATGATCTTTTCCCATCATGATACTTGTGCACTGGCAGCAAGAAATTGAACAAAAAAGACAACAATATGCTGTAGATCTTGTGGAGAAGAATAGGCTTATCTGAATGTTGAACAATAAGGTAGGGTTTTGCAAATTTTGACATTTCTGGGTATGGGATCGATGTATGGCTGTTATAGCAGGATCTATTTTTCCCTGGAACTACAACTGAGTTATTTTGGTTTGTTTTGATAATGTACAATATCTTTCAAAGTTAGGTATTTGGCCGTCACCTCAGAGAGTTTGAGATACTGAAGTGAGAAAGAGAAGAGAGGCTTGCATAACTCTGAGCAGTTCGAACACAGGAAAGAGAGTTGCGTAGAAAGATGAAATGTTATCGAAGGCATGAGGAGGCGAGGTTGATAAAGCTCAAGGAAGAGGAAGTTTCTTCTTCTATTTCCTAGAGCTTCACTTTCAAGTTTCTGCTTCTATTTCTTTGCCATCACTCTACTTTTTGTCAAGACTTTTCTATTTTATGGAATTCGTCCTAGATTCCTTTCTTGTGTTGACGACTCACGGAAAATATTTGTCCATGGATTTTTCATTTAATGGTTGGAAGCATGTTATAGTCCATCACTTGCTTTTGTAGCAGAAGGTAGTCTCAAGTTCATATTATTGTCATAAAAATTCCATCATCAATATTGATTTTGATAATCATCATCATGATTTCCATCTTCGATTGAGGGATGAGAATGCATATTAGAGCATCCTGTAATACTTTATCTAGTTAGTATAAATCAAAGATAATAGCATTTGGAATGGAGTGGTGCTGATCCCAAACCTGGGTTTTCTTGTTCTTGTAATCTTATTTTACCATTTGCAGTTGTTGATACACAATATTTTGCAGTTTGCATTTTGTAGTTACTTAATATATGTTTTTCTCCTTCAATTTATTTGTTGAGAAGCCTAATGCCTGTTTTGCAGATACAAGGTTCACACAGCAGGAACTTCCTGCTTGCAGACTAGTTCTCACTCCAGCATGGGTGAGTTCAAACACTTGGCTTGAAGTACCATGGCTATGTTGAAGATTAATGTTATCAGGGATTCAACTATGATTACCTGCACTAAAGTTCTTGTGTGTTTTAATTGTGCAAGTCATCTCAGCATTTATGCCGATTGGTATAATCTTCATCCCAATTGGAGTTTCTTGTCTCCTTGCTTCTCAGAGTGTATAATTCTTTTGACCCTAAAGTTACCTTTTTACACATTCTTCTACGTTTAAATTAGTGGAACCCTATAACTGTAGTCTGTTGTGTGGTGATAATTATGCATACATTTTGTGAAAGAGACTGAAAATCACCTCCCATTTTCAGGTGGTTGAAATTGTGAACCAATATGAGACTGAATGCATCCCAGAGGAATACCGGAGTAACAAGTTGGCCTACATTCAAAGTGGTTCAAATTCCAAGAGTTGCACTAGAACCTTGAGGGTGAGTTATAAGTTTCACTGGTGCAAATGAGATATGGAAAATTTGAACGCATAAAATATCAAATTACTAAAACTAAATCAAGATGCTAAGGGTACCTGCTCCGAGTAAAAGAATTATCAAAATAATTTTACATAATGTATTGGATGGACAACATACTATCATTTTCTGAAAAACATATAGTAAGACCCAGTAGGATTCAAGAATATTTTCTTGTATGCATTGGATGCAATCAACTCTTTGATAATTCAATATTGCAAAGTTGCATCCTTTGATATTCTTCTTCAAACGTTAGCTTATATAGTTTAAGATGTAGTCTACACTATGGTACTATTTAAAAGCGAATGGTCTTTTAAAGTTCAATTGGTAAGTAGCTTGTCTTTATGGTTTGGTTTAATGGTTGATTACCTTTTGCTTGAGAGCTTCAAATAAGTGCTACATGCATTGACATAACCGCATAAATTACCTTCTAAGCTCGAGAAATTTTCTTTCCTTTTTTTTCCTTAGATTTATTTTATAAAACTATTCAAATTTCTAAGGATTTTATACAGTTCCTGGACGATTTTGGAATGTTTAGAGTAAAAAAATGGATATTGGTGCACTGTTTTTGGAAAATAAAATAAAAAATTAGTTCATGGGCTAAAATTCACCCCTAATTTTTTCCCTTGCATGCTCCTCTCCAAAACCCAAGGTAGAAGGAATGGATTAGCATTGTTTGGATTAAGAAACAACACAATTTTCCCTTGCATTGCTAGATAGTGAAGGCAACCACAACAACTTCTTGTCCTACACATAACACATATTTTATTCCGGATTGCATCCAACTCACAATTGAATGGTACGCTACTCATCAAACCAAGGAATCCTAATATATACATCAAAAGGTAGCTAACAAAAAAACATGTTGGATTTTAACGTATAGTTTTTTTAAAAGATTTTGTAAGATATGTATTTTAATTGTACTCAAATGCACCATCAATCATAGTCTATATATTTACTATATGTAGCTATTTTATATATACATTGGGAAAAAACAATGCTTTTTCCTCTCTCATGGTATCCCTCAACTTGATAGTGCCATTAGTGGTTGGGATAGCTCTCAAAAATAGTGATAAAGGGAGTAAAAAAAGGAAACATAAATTATTATTGGCCATTAAATTTATGGATTTGTAGTTGTTTCTTCTTCTATGGTAATCCCCTTTGTATTCTACTCATGTTCGTCATGTTTTTCAATAGAATCCTAGAGCATGGTTGATTTTGTAGACATAATCTCTTGACATTGACCCCTAGGTCCCATGGGTGCATTGGGAGCATGGAAAGAGCACGAAAAGAGAAAATATTAAGTGTGAAGGATTGTAGTGGATTTAAGTTTCAATGCCTAATAACCATGACAATACTAACCATGGTATAAGAACAAGTAACATCCCCACCCAAAATTCTATCTACTAGATGCATAGTTACGGATATCAACTATCAAATTCGATCACTCAAAGTGAATTATTTGAATTCAAAACTAAGTGAGCCTCCCATGAGAATCTAAATTTCAAAAGATGCAAGTGTAGGTGTATAAATATAAAATTCAACATAATCAACAACTATATTCACACATACAACGTGCATAAACAATAATATTCATAATAAAAATAAACATAATTTTTCATATCCATAGACGATAGTAAAATCTAAATCTTTTAGATAAAGAAGATCCAAGAAACTAACTATGTAAAACTGATCTTGCACCCAACCATAGGTACTTGCTACAGATACCATCCAAAATATATACAATTATGAGGCCATCAAAGTTAATGAAATAGTTATATCATTCTCTCTCTTTCAGCCCAACCCATTTTCTCTCATGCTTAGCCAATATGCTCACCACAGAGCATTACAAGCATGAAATTCAACCATCCCAACCATGGAACTCTCTTCCACTATCCCACACAACACAATGAAGGACTATCCTTTCTTTTTTCAATAGTCCCTAGGAGCACCCTTCCCTTACTACACTCTTTAATGTGTGCAAAAAGAGAATTCCAATGTGTTTTATGCATCTAGAGAATTTCATGTAAAATAAATACCTGGATTTTCAAGTATCCCAAGAGTAATACATGTACAATGTGTGAAGGTTTCCTAACTTTCCTAGCCTCTATGCTCACCTACAACCATCATATTCACTCTAATGTTTGTGATTTCGTCTTCATAGTGCTAGTTTTGGTTAATTTCCCAGTTTGGTAATTCCTGGTAATATGGAGAGAACAACATACTACATAGAGAATGAACTACCTATGCATAGAGAGTTAATGATAGAGTCAAATGGAAAATAAGAGGATTGATGATAAGACAAATTGACATTGCTTATGACAATAGAATGAAGGACTCTTACAATTATCATAAGAAGTATATTCGACCCATGCTTCCATAAATGCATGAGAAGAATTTCCCATCAACCTCTCGCGTGCATTCAATGATTGGTTTTACTAAGTCAAAGGAGGTAAATGTCTTATTTAAGGCATATGGTATAAAATATATTATCTCTAAAGAAAACACTTAACAAAAGAGGATTTACTCTCCCATATCCCCCCTTTCTCTTCCCCTCTAATGTAATCATAACCCCTCTAGTGCTCTATCCCCAACCATCTTGGACAATTTTATTATATTCCAACATATGTATTTTCATAGCTTTAAATCATTATGATGATCCTTACACATGACTAATACATGGATATTGACACCATATGCCTAGACACTTAGTTGTTAGGCCTTGTCCTTGAACTTCGCACTAGGAATCCTTACTAGCATATTTACATCATTTTAGATAATCTAATTTAATGCGTGCCAAGAGTCAAAATTGAGGTATTACATTCCCCTCCCCCTTGGAATTACACCACCATTGGTGTTTTCTACAAAATCAGAACAAAAAATGGGCATACTTCTTTCTCGACATCCTCTAACTTCTATATATCCTCATTAATATCAAAGTTCTTCCATTGCACCTTTATATGCATGATGGCTCAGTTTTCGAGCAATATTACTTTCCTATCGATGACGCACAATGGCTCTATTTGGAACTCTCCCTTTGGCTCCACTTGAATCACATCTCAATTAGTCACATTGTTAGGATCATGTACACCTTTCTTAAATAAAGAAACATGAAAAATATTATGAGCTTTAGTGTTAGTAGGAAAAGTAAGTTCATATGCAACTATCACTATCCCCTTAGGCGCTTCAAAGGGCCCACAATATATTGGTGCCAACTTGGCACACCTTCCAATATTCAAGGAACTCTTCCTTGGCCTCACTCAAAGGTAAACATGATCCCCAACTTGTAATTCTCTATGTACTCTATTTTTATCTGCATATATTTCTCCCTATCTTGGGCCACCTTCAATTTCTACCTAATTATTGTAACTTCTTGCTCATATTCCTTGTGCATTTCTATCCCAAGCACAATTGTGTTTACCAAACTATCCCAATTCACTAGTATTCTACATCTCTTGCCATATAAATATTTAACTGGACTCATTTTCAATGATCTTTGATGCCCATTTGTAAATGCAAACTCTACCAGAAGTATATAATCCTCCCACTCTAATAGTTTATCCATCAAAACATGCAACTAATGTCTTCGATCACTTTATTTTCTTTTTCATTGTTTGTGGATGGCATGCAACGCTAAAATTCAATTGTGTACCCAACTCCTCAAATAATTTTTTTCAAAAGTTAGAGGTAAACTTGCCATGTATCTATGTTAGATACAATTGCTTTAGGAATCCCATAAAATCTAAATATTTCCCTCATAAGTATTGTTGCTTTCCCATAAATCTTGTGAGCATATTTAACATGAATAAAATGTGTTTATTTGGATCATTTATCTAACACAACCATGATAGAATCATGCTTCCTTGAGGTATTTGGTAACCCAGTAATAAAATCCATGGTTACCACTTCCCATTTTCTTTTCAAAATTGACAAAGGTTGCACTAAACCTGTTAAGTGTTGACGTACAACCTTAACCCACTGGCATATACATATGGAAATGTATTCAACATCTTTCTTCATCTCAGGCCAAAAATATTGTTTTATTGTTGTAAAAATAATTTAATGTAGCATGGATGTCCAAATTATGGAACTTTATTTACATGTATTCCTTGTTTTCAAATAATAAAGTTCCTTGTTGACATGCATCTATACATACTACAAAAAAAATACCAGGTCCGCAATTTCAAAATTGAGGTACTAGTAAGAGACTTCTTCAACAATTGAAATATTTCTTCAAATTATTGTGTCCAATCAAACTTGATTCCCTTATTTTACAAAGGAGTGATTGGGTGTGAAATCTTGAAAATTCCTTCAATGAACCTTCTATAATAACCAACAAGGCCCATAAAATATATTGCATCTATTACATTGTTTGGAGTTGACAATTCATAATGGCTCCAATCTTTATTGGATCCACATATATCTCTTCTTTTGAAATATTGTGATCCAATTAATGAATTTGGTTTTTATAAAAAAACACACTTGATTAGCTTTGCATACGATTTATTCTCTCTTAGCACTTTCAAAACCATTCTCAAATGTTTGCCATGCTCATCTTCATTCTTGGAATAAATGAGAATATCATCCTAAAAAACAAGCACAAATTTATTCAAGTACTTATTGAAAACAACATTCATGAGACATATGAATGTAGTTGATGCATTAGTGAGGCCAAACTACACCACCCCAAATTCATAGTGTCCATACCTTGTTATAATTTTTTTTTATGGATGTCTCCTTCCTTGATTTTGACTTAATGGTAACCCGAACTCATATCAATCTTTGAAAATACACTAGCTCCTATCATTTGGTCAAAGAACTCATTAATTCGAGGTAAATAATACTTATTATTCATAGTAACCTTATTCTATTGCTTGTAATCAATTCACAACTTGAGGGTTCCACCCTTCTATTTCACAAATAACATTGGTTCTCCCCATGGAGACACACTAGGTTGAATCTATTTATTTTGCAATCACTCTTCAATAGTATTTTCAGCTCTAATAATTATGGGGTACTCATTCTATAAGGCGTCGTGGACACTAGTACAATTCCTGGCATAAGATCAATTATGAAATAAATATCCCTTTTTGGAGGAAGTCTCGACACTTCATCAAGGAACACATCAATGAATTCTTGCAAGATATGATAGTATTCCATCTTGGTACTTTTATCTTCTACTAATTTTAATACATGTGTTCCATATAATTGAAACCCTTTCCTAAAATATTTCTTCATCTCAAGGTTGAAATCTACCTAACAAAAACTAGTTTTGGAATGCCCCTTACCATTCTTAGGTTTCTTTCTTTGACGATACATTCAAATTTTTTATTGTAGCAATGATTATTAACTTGGTGTGCTTCCAACCAAATCCATTCCAATGAGGACATCATAAGAACTAAGTGGAGAAATATCCATATTTTCCCATGAGAAGAGTCCATCTCTAATGGGCATTTGTTCACCACTTAATTAACACTTCTCTTGATTCTAGTGGCTATCTAGACTGGTCATGCTTTCGTATGCTTTCTCTTCTCGATAGCACAAAATCCAAAAGTTCTAGGAGTAACATAACAGTGACTAGATTTAGAGTCAATTAAAGTAGAAATAGATTGCTCAACAATATTACCTTCAACCTTAACCACAACTAATTCATGATATACTTGGTGGTCCTCCAGTGTAATATAGATCTTAGGGATAGTCCTTTCTACATCCCTAATAGTTGTATCCTTTTGAATGTTGTGAACATGCTCGATGTTCCCATTTCGATGTGGACATTTTTTGAGAAAGTGATATTCTCCACATCCTCAACACTTAAGGGGATCCCTCAACTTATTCCCTGCCAACCTAACTAGCTTAGCCTCATCATGGCTTTGTTGTCTTTCATGATTTCTACAATGATGAGGCTTGAATCCTTCTTTCTTTCATCAAATTTCTCCCTCTTTTTTTTCCTTCCATGCCTTATGGAGTTTTGTCTTACTATTGTTTTGATCATAACATTACTTAGCCTTCTGGATGGTTTGATCTTGAGTTTGAGGTTCATCAAACTCAATTATATCCTTGTAAGGCCAAGAAAATCTACTTAGAAAACATTGTATTTTTACCTAATCTTCTCTGATGTACCTAACATCCCTCAATGACTCTAAGAATTTATTTGTATTTATCCATGGTCATTTTCCTCAACTTTAACTCATGGAATTCTTTTATTTTATCATCATAGTATCTATTAGTGAGGTATTTCCACTTAAAGTGTTTTTTGAACTAGTTTCCAACAATCCTTGTATCATTGATATTTTTAACTTGTATGAGATGTTCTCACCAAATTGATGTTCTACCATTTAAATTGAATATGGATACTCCATCCTTCATGTTTTTAGAGAAATCATGGACATGCAAATATTTCCTCATCCCAAGAAGCCAAGCCTCAACGACTTGTCTAGATTTTGTTTCACCGTCAAATACAATAGGTTTACCTTTGGAAATTATCCATGTGAGCTATCCATAAAAGGATTCTTTCTCTTATTCCCATAAGAAGAAGAGCTTGAATTGTTGAGGTTCTTCTCATATCCTTGGAGGTTCTTCTTGTACCATGTGACCTCTTGTGAGAATTTCTTTTGGAGCTATTCCCACACATATCATCTTTGTTTGAATTATATGCATGATGATTTATCCTATGTATATTGGTTAGGATTTGAAGCATCGTTGCATTCAACTAGTTTTGTTCTTTTTAAGATTTAATGGACCTTTCATTATTTGCCCTGCAATTTTGTAAATCCATTCATAGACTACAATCTATGTAATATCTAGTGGAGTCACTTGATTTATATGCCCATTAGACCATATCTCTTCATTTCCAACATGTATATTCCCCCCATGGCATATGTCTCATTTTCATAAGGATATTGTGCATCAATCATTATGATGGTTTTTTTGACTCAATCAAGACCAAGGATTTTCTAATTCAATTATTTTGAACTCTGGACTTTAATTGTTCATGATATGGTAGTATATCTGTAAAAGTGTTCATATAATTACACTTGTTATCTGTATCATATTCTTATATAATATAAAAAAAAAATTATGCATTCTAGAAACTACCCATATTGACTTTTTTGTCAATTTGAGGATGCATGCACCCTTTTTGTTCAATTCTAGAAATATATGAAGTACTTATTCATAAACTAATTATTTATTTTCATTATCTCATTGATTATATTTCCAATGACAGTGAGCATGCTCGAATTTTACCTTGGAGCCCAAAGTTACCAATTTTGCCCAATTTTTACACTTCTCCTACAGGTGCAATTAGTCTAAGAGACCAACTTCAGTAACGTGTAAAAGAAAATATAGGGAGAACTAAGAAATACCATGTGATTATAATACTTATGATAGTGAATACTTAGCAACTTGAATATCAATGGTTCAATACTCTAGTCATTTTTTTCAGAATTGACTACTTTGTCGTTTTTGCATTTTTTTTACTTAGAAGGATATTTTCCAAAAACATTTATCTTTCAAATAGAGAAAAATTGGGCTTCACGTTAACAAAGTTGTTTAGATTGTTGAGAAGGTAAAATGTAGAATGAATAATTTTTTCTAGTTTTGATTTCTCAGATCTCTTTTTCTCACTGCAAGGATTCCAAAATCACCAAAAAGTATCCTAAAATAGTGGATTTTGGAATGTTTATGCATCCCCACTCCAAACCTTTTAGAATTTTTCCAAACTCTTCAGTGGTTTTCTTCATGCCTACTCATACCATGTTCTTCTCGAATTTCATCATCAACGAGGATTTTGGAAATGTGTATGATCAAGACCTTCAATTATTCGTCACTTTTTAGAAACATGGGACTAAATCAAACATACACCCTTATTGACACTTTTGTATCTCTCAACATTGTGGACTTACCCCTAAAATTTCATTGAATTTCAACTTAATCTTATTGTGTTATGCCCAAAACAATAAAATGACTCCATGCATTTTATAAATATTTTCTATCTACCAACATGGCTTGGCATGTGGGATTGATCATGAGGTGGACTGTACTCACTTAGATCCTAAATGTAAGCCCCTAGTTCATCTTCTCTTTATCCCCTATCCTCCATGTGATCATGGTACTCGAATATTCCCTGATGCCACAATTTTCCACATTGATATATTAAATTCAATGAACAAAGATCATCCATATATCTCATATCCCCTAAAAGTCTAGGCCATCCATGATACAAATTTTTCCATTTTCGTTATATATGACAAGGTCCCATGAGAAACATAGGTAATTTATCTAATCAACACAAGAAGATATCAACCATTCACATTGCCTTTAATTTTTTGGGACCCTAATGAGACCTCCCCATTTAAAGAAATATCAACCATAGATATTTGCGGGAGCTTGACTAAATCGTAGTTGGTCACTGCAACCTCATTTTTTGGGACCTCGACCAAATTAACGATCCTACATGATAGAACATCGACCATATATATAAGCACCCTAATCAGATCTCAATATTTCATGCTACAACTTTTGTATAAACTTCTCTCTCTTCGGCCACCTTTGCAATTGCTTCTCGATCATCAATTGAATCAACATGATAAGATATCGACCATTCACATTGTCCCCTTTTATTTCTCTATACACTTGAACTATATAGCATGAGATCATATCATCCATTCATCTCAAAGGCTCGATAATATTTGGGTTATTCGCACCTTGTCTTTCCTCCTCATTTTGATTGGACCAACTAGCATGAGATCTTGTGGGTCATCAATATCAAGGGCTAGACTTAATCTTGGTCGTTTGTAGCTTTCCTGAAACCTTTACACATTGGATGAATTGACATTGTCAGATCTGGTAGGTTAATTCTCATCCATTGATCATCCTTTGGCTCTCAAACAAAATTACGACACCATAGTTTGGAAAATTGTACTTTTGCCAATTAACAAAATTGACATTTCTTCTAATTCCACCATTTTCATAACCAACAATATCTAGTTGGTGGTTTTGTCCAAACACAAAAAGGGAAAATTTGAAACCATGAATTTCTCATGAATATTTCAACAAACACTTTGTTTGTAACTCTAATTTTTTATTGTAGACCAACCCACTAATCTCTAATGGTGTAACCAAGAGCTTTGATACCACAGTGTAACATCCCCATCTAGCATTCAATCCACATGATGGGTATTTACAAGTACCAATATTCAAACTACATCCCATAAAGACCATTATTCAAATTAAAAATTGTAAGCATCCCACAAAACTCAAAACTTAAAGGGATACATGTGTAGGTTCATATTATAAAATGAAGTAGAATCAACAACTATATTTACACACACAACATACATTAACAATAATGTTCATAACAGAAACAAACATAATTTTGCATATTCATAGACAACAATAAACACTTATCTTTTAGATGAAGAAGATCTAACAAATTGGTTGTAGAAGAGATATTTTTTACTCGACCATAGGTACTATAGTAAATACCACCCCCAAGTCGGGTTATGAGGCCACTAGGGTAGAGGAAAGAACTATATGCTTCTCTCTTTTTCAGCTCAACCCATTTTCTCTCACACTTAGCCATTCTACTCACAACAAATCATTATAGGAATTTCATTCAACGATCCTAGCCATGGAACTCTCTTTCGCTACCCCACACAACGCAAGGAAGTCCTACCCTTTCTCTACACAAGAGTCCCTGAGATCACCCTTCCTTTGATATGAAATTGGATCAAAATAACAATGGATTTACGTGTAGGCTCGAAAAAGGTTCTTCTCGTAGATAAGCATGAGGCAAAAGCTATAGTGGTGATGTGAAGTGCCCCAAGTAATTGCTAATGGTGTCTACCCCTACATAAAGACAACACTCCAATGCTAGAATGTAGTGTAAGAATGAGATATTTATCTCATTCACTTGTCAAATAGAAGTCACATGGAGGAAAAACATTTATCCCATATATTAAATAATATAAAAGGAAAAATTCCTCTTTAAATTTGAAAGAGAGAAAAGGCAAAGAGGAAGCTAAAAGACTTAGGGAAGTTGAATGGTTAGGGATTATTGGCCTTCCATTTATCCCTAGGCTATCTTTCCTCCTGTTTATTTCATTCCAAAGGTGAGAAAGGAGTTTTTTGGCATAGAATGACAATGTTATTGTTTAATTTTTTATGAGAAAAAGTGAGACTGTACCAAAGAGCCAGAGGTTGTTGTAAGTTATCCATTGCTAGGAATGAAATAGCCAAGGTCAAAGCTATTGAATGTTGGTTTTCCCATTTTGGTTTTTAGGCTGAATAACTTGTTATGATCCATCCTTGTTCTCTATTTTTGTTTGATTTTTGCATTCATTTATTATGTATGTTATTTGAGAGCTTAATGTGCCATTAATGGAGTCTAATGAATGAATGAATGAGAGAGTTGAGAATAGAATGGAGTTATGAATGCATTTTCTCTTGGGTTTGATGAGTTATGGATTTCTAACAGCTATTAAATCTCATGCATTAGATTCCCAACCAATTCCTCAAATCCATGGATGTGATTTCATAGTTGTTGAAATGATTCAAGGAGTTTCTTTTCGTGTGAATTTCAAGTTTGACCACCTTTTAGTTATTGTACAATTATGTGCCTTCCTTTCTCCCATCATGAATCTAGTATATCCCACATTGGGCATTCATTCCTACCAGTATAATAGCTTGGGATGTGTATATCCTCTTTCCATAGTTCGAACCAGCTGCACAAATTCTCTCTGAGTGAATTCGCTCATGCATTGAGCAATTGGATCTCTTTCTCAACCAACTTGATCATACTAATATAAATTGGCTTTCTCTCTTAGCTAGGTTAAGCGTATAACCTCTTTTTCCATGCAAATAAACTATACAACCTATCTAAGAGTATAAATTGAGAATACAACCTATTAATCAAACAAGGTAAGATGCATGGTACTCGAAATTGAGTCATTGACGCCTCTTTGAACTATATGCTTCTTAGATCAACTATAGATTTTTGAGTCTGATTGAATATTTTTATGTTCCTTGAGTGAATTTTATATGATTGAATTATGGTAATTGGCATGTTGTCTCTAACATCATTTTTTGGCTATTGCCTTAAGTTAGTTACATTTGCGTTACTTGGAAATGATAGAATGCTTGAAATAAAGATTATGTTAATCATAGTAGTGATGCTTGAGAGTTCCATTATTTAAACCAAAGAGTTAAATTAGTTATATGATCCATGGTCCATGACCCACTACTTTCAGGAGTAAACTCACTACTAACCAACCTTGATATTGATTATGTGAACCTTGTTGCTCATTTGATTGGTTAACAATTTGATTGGAAGTAGGGTGGAATGGACAAGCTATGAGGCTATCATTTTTATATCATATGGTATTAGAGTTAATGTATATGTATACTCGACGAGACCTATATGGTATGCACCCAATGACTATAGGAAAAGTGCAAAAGAATTGTTTCCATGACTTGAGAGATGTGTTGGTTGTGAAGCCTAATCTTCCAAGATTCGGAGATGTTATTGTTCAGTTGTGTTTGTACCCTAGTTTTACTGTACACTCGTCCTAACTGGGGGGTGCGGGGGCACATTTCCGGGGGCCAGGGGTCCCTAGACAAGGGTTCGGAGCTTTGCCCCCGAAGGAAATTTTTTTGGGTTGTTTGTTGCCCAAAAGTTTGCGAACCCATGGTATTGGGTGACCCGTAGTATTTTCCCATGGTAATTCCCCTATAAAATGAAAGCATGTAATACAGATGTGTATTGTATTGTAGCATTGTGAACACTATTTGTGATTGTGTGAGAGAGATTGTGAGAGTGTGAAAAGGTAGTGCAACGAGGTTGCTGCAGGTTTTATTACTTCATTTTGTTGGATGGTATAATAATAAAAGACTGGAAATTTCTATGTGGACGCAACCCATCTTGGGTGAAACATGTTATATCTGTGTCTCTCTTGTAATGTGTTTAATATTTGCATCTTCTTTAATTGTTATTGCTTTGCAATCTCGTTTTTCTAACAACAAACTAAGGTACAACCATGATAGGGGGTCATCATGAGCAAGAAGAGGAAGATCCCAAAGTAAGGTTGAATTGACTAGATCAGAGTATAGCCTCCCTAACATCCATGGTAACACATTTTTTTGTTACTAAAGGAACACAGTCAAGCTCGATCACAAGGCTACCCTATGTGGTCTCAAGAAAGAGTATGAGAACTAGAGTCATAAACTCATATAGAGATAGAGACAAGAGAATGCAATTACAACAAGCCATAGGTGCCTTTTTGTGTGGAGGCCAAGGTGGATATCAAACCTTATGTAGGTAAAGTGGATTCCATCAAACTAAATGAGTGGCTATAGTATATAGAAGTGTACTTCAATGTACATAAGGTCACTAGAAGACAAAGAATGTCATTTACCCAGTTGAAGCTTGAAGGACATGCTTTGGCATGGGGGGAGTGATGCACCAAGTAGAGAATTAGAGAATGAGCCACTGATTATTGATTGGGAAGTGTTCAAAGACACGATTAAGGCTAGTTCTATCTAATTGGGTATGAGGAGAATCAACAAATTGTATGGAACTACATCAAACAAGGGAAAGGAAAATTGTTGTAGGAGTTCACTACTGAGTTCAGGAAGAGATTTATTCAACTAAGAGTATCTCTAAAGAGTCCATATATGTTGATTAAATATCTAGGAGCATTGATACCACAAATTCAACATCAAATGATGTTATTTAGACATAAGACAAATGGTGAATCTAGTCTTTAGATACAATATCTTGAGGGAGATAAGTGAAATCAACAACCTAGTACACACAAGAAAGCATAATCTTGGGAGTGAAATAAATGGAAGAACAATAAGAAATGGAATGGAAAGAATATCATCACAATTGAAGAGATGAGGAAAACCATTCATTCAAACAATATAAGGCTTTCAAAAAGAAAGGACATCTTGAGGAGGATTGTTGGAAAGTACACCCTAAGAAACACTCGAAAATTTTTCATAGAACAAAGAAAAAGAAGGAATTTCTCACTTAGATGCTAATGAAAATGTGGATAGTACCTCAAAACTAAAAGGGAAAGTGAGTTGCACTACTATTAATAAAGAAGCGGCATTGGTTGGTTGTAGGTGCAAGGAGGAAGAGTTGACCAAGTTGTTTTTCATAAAAATCCACATGAAGCAGAGTAAGGTGGATTGCTTGTTTGATCCAAGTTCTCAATCCAATTTGATATCTTCACAATTGGTTGAGAATCTTTTCCTAGAGATCCAATACCATCCATGCCAATATCCTTTAGGATGGGTAAAACAAGATGTAGATATCAAGGTAAACAAGCAATGCAAATTCAGGTTTGTTATCAACTAGAACTATGTGGACAAGGTAGTGACATATGTAGTACCTTTTAATATCTATGGAGTCATCAGGAATTTCATATTTATACATGAGAGATACCATATATTTTAGGAGATGAGAAAGCTAATATAGGGTTATCAAGGATGGGGAATCCTATGTTATAAATGCACATGAACAAAACTAAACTACCTCTAATTAGTGCTCAGCAAGCCCAAATAATCCATAGAAACACCATGAATTTTTTCTTGTTGTTCTTGAGAGAAGGGAAGCAACAAGGAAAAACCAATGAGGTGGATTTGGGAGCATCCCTTGAGGGATGTAGTGGAAAGTAGTACCAAAAATTGCAACATCTAATTTAATCCTACAAGGAAATGTTCCAGGAACCTTGGGGACTATTACCCCTTGACATGTATGGGAAGACTTGATCATCTTTTCCTATGTGATCTTCCATCACATCCAGCAATTCCATAGATGAGATCTATGCTTCTCCCATAGATACTTTATAGAGACACTGTTATCTAGCTCAGAGGTGCTTCTAGTGTACTCATGCTACCTTGCCACTTGATCGAGATAGACGGGGACATCTAGTTGGTATCATTGTTATGACATATCCTCTCTACTTTGACTTGTGGTAAAAGGATTTATTATATGTGCACATAACATTATGAGGTCAAAAGTATTACTCTATAATGGCTCATACATCCTCAAATATTGTTTCAATGATTTAGGGAGCATCATGGTGTGGTTATAATTCTTATTTCCTCATCATATTAAGTGTGCGACCTTATGAGATTAGGTGTTCCCCTAGGGTTTTAAGCAAGTGTTTCCCTCATATCATGTCATTAACAACATTTTACCTTGTTTTTTTCATATCATGTCATTTCACTATCTACTTCACCCATTTCCATCATGCTCTCGCTTCATAATTAACTAATTATGTGTCATGTTCTAAAGTCTTTGCATAGTATTCCTATGTTAGGTTCCTAAATCAAAGTTAAAAGAGTCAAAGTACTTTAAGGGGATTGAAATCAAATGATGAATGTGAGCTATGCCCCCTTGAGAAAAAGTTAAGTTCCCTATTTCCCAGGTTATCAAATCCAAATCTAAACAAAGGGACTAAGCCAAAAAAAAAGGGATCGCCAAAATAAGGCATAATGAAAGGGTAACTCAACAAGAAAATAACTCCCTTCCAAGGCATAGATATGGACAAAAAATCATTAGGCCCTCACTCTTGAAAGTTAAGGGGGATACTTGGAACTTAGACAATGTTATCCACCTGAATGGCACCTCTCCGTTCGAGTGCCGACATTCCTTATGTTGGCACACAAAAGGACATTTATGGATTGAGGGTTGCCTAAAACACTATAGATGGGCATATTATGAACTACATTTATCATCTATCCAGCTGGTTATTTTTACCTTTAAATATGTCAAGTTTTGTACGCGCCTCTTCCTATATGCAACTCGCGTGTTGTAAGTGAGTATCGGTTATTGTATCTCGCGTACAGATTTGTACGCGGGTTACCCTTAGAGCAAGTCGCGTGTCATACGCGAGTTGCCAGTATTAATACCCGCGTACACCTTCATTTGACATTAAAAATAATAAATCATGATTATCTTAGATTTGTTAAGCCCTTAACCATAATCACCTTAACTGTCTCAACCTCCTCAACCCTCGAAACTGCCTTATTTCACCAAGTATAAATAAAGGCCTTGGGGAGGGTATTAATCAATCATACTTGGAGAGTAAAGTCATGCTGGTGGTATTTATTCAGAAGTCTTTGGAGTAGTGGAACTCAAAATCCTTTGGTTGCAGAGGAGTCCTTGTCTCAGGCATTGGGTTGTAATCTGAACTCATTCACTATTGTTAATAAAGAGAATCCTTCTTCCATATGTGTCTTGGATATCTTTCATGTATTATGGTTTGATGAATACTTATGATTGAGCAATCTGTATATGATTTATCTGACCTGTTTTATATACATGTATTATCTTGCACTTGGAGGATTTGGCCTTGACAGGTGAAGGAGAAGCATCCCAGAAGGCTTTGGAGGAGAAGCAGAGCGGAAGAGGACAAAGCTAGGATCAACCGTCGTATAACGGGTGAATCTTTTATATCCTCTTATTTCCTTTTCTGTACTTTAAGGTCGATTTCCTGCAAGTTTTATGAGTATGTTGGTAACCCCAGACCTTCGGTTATAAGGTGTTTATTCCTGTACAACAAACAATATCCATAATAGATAATTCATGAACCTGTTTCCCATAACTTTATAGTTAATTTTCCTTTCATTACATTACGTTCGCTTCATTACTCTCACCTTGCTTAGAAACTTAGGAATTTCACTTAGTCTAGGGGTGTAACATGAAATATGGATCAATTATAGTTGCAACGTGGTAGTTCTAAGATTATTGGGATAATTAACTAATGATTTACTAGAAAAGTACACATAATAACATTTTATGTTAATGTTTACATATAATTAAGTTGCTTTCATAAGTCATACTTTATTATTGTTTAACACTTGGTGATGTTCTATAGATGACGTTCCCTAACATTTGGAACCAGTTTAGCATTAGTTGGCATACATGGTCAAGTTTGAAGATGGTTCCACATGGTCATTTGAAGCTAAAGTCTCACTAATGACACATAAGTTCATATAAATTATATTAAAAGGGATGCCTATGTTTTTCTTCTCATATAAAATATATTCAACCCACTTTGGAGGGGCTCCTTAAACTGAAAAACAACCATAAAGTTCAGTTTATGTTATAAAGGGGAACATATTGTTATTCCCGAGAACCTCCCACTTTTTGGAAGCTCAAGTATGGAGTTAAAATAAACATTATTTTAATTAAAGAACCCATTGGTCCATTTTAGGGAGGATTCATATGGTTTAACGTATGAAGGGATGTGGAACACTTTTGGGCCTAAGTCGATGGCAAGCAATGATGCACTTTACAACATTCTAATTAAGACAATTGTAGGGACTCTGACACATCCTAGAGATCCATGGGTATCTTATTTCTCCACAATAACTTTTCGATGTACTGATTTCATGCTCTACATTGTTTGCATGTCCTTAATATATACCCCATCACATATGGATGCACCCATCTCGATTTTCCTATGCAAAATGGATGGATGTCGATTATCCCATCCAATTCATATGATATGTGGATGGATGCAAAAAAAATAACGTTCATTAATTTTGTAGATGTTTAAATTTTCAATTTCATAAAAGAATGACGAATTAGGTGTGAAGTTAAAAATCTCCAATATGATCGTCTTGGTTGCAACTATAGCATGACTTTTCCTACGATGGTAACCTGCGATCTAGGGTTATTGATCCCATGAAACTTCTGACCTTTGTCCAACTGGTTGGGGTAGGCCATTTATTGATGGCTATAATATTCTCTAAATCCACTCTCAACTCTCCTCAACCGATCATATGTCTAATTGTAGATCAAGGATTCTTTCCCAAATTCACATTTCTTCAAATTGACAATAAATTGTTTCTCCTTTAAAGTCTCTAATACATGTGTCATATGTTAGAAGTGCTCTTTCCACATGTTGTTGACGATTAGTATGCCATATAGATAGATTGTTACAAATGAATAGTTAAAGGGGCGTAGTACAACATTCATCAATCTCATGAAATTTATAGGTGCATTACATAAACTGAAAGGCATCACTATCCATTCATACAAATCTTGCATCATTTTTAACATCGTCTTCAACACATCTTCAAATTCAATCCTCAATTGATGGGATCCTGACTTGAGGTCCATCTTGGTGAAGAACTTGGTTTGTTGCAATTGTTCCAACAAGCCATCAATCCTTGGAAAAGGGTATATGTTCATGATGGTGTTTTTGTTCAAGGCTTGAAAGTTAATGCACATTCTCCAGCTCTCGTCCTTATTTGGCACTATGATGATAGGTGAACCACAAGGTGACTTACTGGGTCTAATGAATCCCTACTCCAACAATTATTGCAACTAATTTTTCATTTTGTTTTCTTTGATAATGGATTGTCTATACAACCCAATGTTAGGTAGTAGTCATTTTGACAATAATTGAATTTCATGTTCTACCTCTTGTTTGTGTGGTAGTTCTTGTTGTTAGAAAAAATAGCACCATAAATGTAAGGTCTCAAAGGGTTCTAGCTAAGCGAAACAATGGAAATAGAGTAGTTGTCACGTATAACTACTTCCCTTCACATTAAGTGGTTGGACATACCACTAAGGGGGTGTTCAGTAAATGAAATTAAGTCTTAAGAAGACTAACAAATATCTTAGATTAAGGTTGGATTGGAAGGTGTATGGATTAAATTTAAGTTTACAATTATGAAAGAGTGAGTTACAACTTTATCGCAATATCCATGAATCCTTTAAATTGGTTATAATATGAAACAAGTAAAAGAAAACAATGTCATTAAGTAATTTTCCAAGTGAACATTGATTATCTTGTTGCATTGAAATAAATCAAAAAATGTGTAATTAGGATTTAAACATGATCATTATAGTACAATTCATTAAACATTATTAATCCATGAAGGAAAGCTGAATCAACCATAAAAATATAGATATGACTGTGATTTTAATTGCAATAATAAGATAAGTGCAAAATTGTTGAAAATAACAAGTAACTATTGCATAAATTTAAATATAAAATTCAGAATATCTTAGCTACTTGTGTATGCCATTAACATATAGGAAATATGTGCTTATATGCTAACAACAATTAAATTTCAGATCCAAGTAAGTAAAACATCGGAAGCAAAGATCTGAAATAATATTAAAAAGTGATATTGTGTAAACAACTCCAAAACAAATAAAGTTTAGTTCATTGAATGATAACAAAATTAATCATAGTGAACTAAACAAAAAATTGAAAGTAAACCATTAATCTCATTTTAGCTAAATTAGATCAAAGCAAGCGAAAATAACAATGTAACCATTATAACACAAGAATAGTGAATTGTAGTGCAACCCAAAAGATAATGGTCTAAGTGTTTTTTTTGTTTTAATGGATGAGATCAAATATTGATTTCCATGAAAAAAATGCTTAAAGGAAATGAGGCAATGAATTTTAATGGCTAAAATAAGTGTGAGAAAAATATACTTATTGGTGCCTAAATATAGTAAAAGGGCATGGGGTCATATATTAGAGAAGAGTGTATCTCTTGATGATCAAAGGTCAATAATGGGTGGAAAATATTCACATCTTAGTCTTGGTCTTTAATAACCAAGTGACCCTTCCTTTGTTGTCTAAAATAGGGGATTTCAAAAGTTGAAAACCATTTAATAAAAGTTGCAAGTATATGGGAATTTCTCTAGCTGAAAATATTCTAGTAAGCCCGCAAATACATAAAAATAAACCTGTAAATATATGGAAATTTCACAAAGTTGAAAAACCTCAAATAAACCTGCAAATATAAATTGATACTACATGATCCAGAAAGATATGAAAGATTTCAAATGCTGAAAATTAGTATCTAGTTAGCAAAATTTATGTAATATTATGTGAAGATATTACCTTGATTTCCATGTATTCTTTGAACAAAAGGAATAAGTTATTAGTTAGGTTTCACTATTAAATCACAATTAGGTCCTAAATTTTACCCAATATACTATTATACAAGAAAAATAGACAAAGTAGAAATGGTGTTTTATTCTTCACAAGCTCTTCCCATCAAAACCATGAGAGTACAATGAGAAAGGCTCTGTTTATATACCCTCAACCTTTGTGGGCATCCTATTTGTCGGTAAGAACTTTTCTGCATGTTAACTTAATGCTTTTTACTATTAACATGTCCTCACAAATCTATACCCCAATCACACATGGATGGACCCACCTAATTTTCCTATGAAAAATGGATGGATGTTGATTATCCCATCCAATTCATAAGATCTGTGAATGGGTGCACAAATATAATGTGTATCAATTTGCAGATGTTTAAATTTTCAATTTAGTAAATGGGAGGAAATAGGTGTGAATTTCACAAACTTCTAGTTACAATAGCATGACCTTCTTAGCTACAACTACAACAAGACCTATGTTATTGCGGTAATCTGCATTTGAGTGTCATTGAGGCAATGCACCACTACAATGTTCAACCCTTGTAAGCCAAAACCAAGTGCCAATTGTTGCAATGCACTAAAACTTCAGGCAAAATGCATGTACAAGTATGCCACTAATCCTAAGTTTAAAGGATACAATCAAACTCTTGATGCTAAGAGAGTTGCAGATAGTTTCCATGTGCCATTTTCGAAATGTCAATTAGGTAAGTCTCTTATTCTAATCACTAGTAGAATTTCCACTTTCAATGAAATTACTATCATGGGTTCTTCCAGTTCTTTATTCTTCTAGGTTATTTGATCAAGGGGATTACCTTGTAGGTAATCATCGTGAGGAGGTGGCCTTCCAAACGACAAAAAATATTACAAAACTTGGAGGGATCATATTATTACATTGTGTAATTATAATCACAATCCTTGCATATTTATTGTCAAGATTATTAATGTTTGATAGTATATGATATGAGAGACTCTGTCATGGGAACTCTATTGACAATAATTTTAATGCACTATGGAGCTATATTTAATATATATTTTTGTGAATTCAATATCTACCATTTAAATATCCAAGATCAATGTCTATTTGAATATATTTATGTATCTTTCAGAGAGGGAAGCAAAGAGTTCAATCAATATCTTGGTGTGTTCTATGCCAACAAGTTTACTAGGGATGTAACCCATGAATGTGGGGAAGCATCTCTTAGATTCCTTATGAAGGTTTCCTTGGGGACACACACACACTACCTTGAAAATAAATTCCTAGCAAACTCTAGGCACTCCCCCCTTTCTGAGAATAGTACCCAATGTGTAAAGTGTGTGATGTATACTTAGTGCACATCACTTCATGAGAATCGAACTAGGGACTTACACAACATGCCAAATGATTGGAAACATCCTTGCAATAGTGGCACTAACCAATTTAGCTATTTGGAAGAGTTTAAATCATGATAGATTAGCCCATAACCTGCACATACAAGTTCCTATATGCCTTTTACATGTTTATTTTATATATAACACTCTCTCTTAGAGTGTGTGGCCTAAAAGAAATTAGATCTAACTTTCAAAACATCTCTAATAATTTTGACCTCCATAATTTGCTAACCCATGATAACTAAAGACCAACTTTGGTTTATCAGACCTTAAGAAAATAAACACATAAATTAATTAATTTGTTTCCATACATTGTTTTTCTTATTAAAAAGTTCAAAAATAAATTCCCAAAATCTCTTTGATTTCCATGAGTTATTGCATTGAGGGAAGGGAAGCAATGTGATCTTTGTACACCAATATGAATGAGATGTATAATGCCATGCAATGCTAATATAGTAAAATGAAAGAAAATTTAAGGTCCATAGTGTAAAACTAAAAAATAAATTTTGACTATATAAGAAGAAGAAGAAGAAGAAGAAGAACACAACATTATGATAATATTGAGAAAATATTATAAGGCAATGGGCCTTCCAGTGCTTAAGATATCTAAGGTAGAGTTTTGTCCAAGATTAAGTCCCTCTCTCCATGATTTAGTCCTTCAGTGTAGTGATTTCTTGAGTTTTCGAGTATTAGGGTATTCTTACAATGCTCTAATCTTCTTCAACGATGAAGGATTCCTCACATGTTGGTATATTCCACTCATATATAACGTGGAATATTCAGTGGTATATCTTTCATTGGTGCCATAATTGATCTTATAACCATGTCTCCTACGGTATCATCTTCATACATGTTATGCTTCTAGGTATTTTGTTGACTTAATTATGTATTTTTGAGAAGTTAAAGTGGTGTTCTTCAAGGAACTTGTGGCCTTTGGGCCTACAACCCTACCCCGTGTTGCTCCCCCTTTGATCATTTTATAATGGAAAATGCAACAAAACCCCTAGCCATGTCCTTGATCATAAGGGTGCCAAAAAAATCAATTTCTATCAAACCCATGCTTTGATATGCAAGTTTAACAACTTTGACTAGTAACAATTGATGGACCTCTATAAGTGGATCTTTTGATTTGATAACATTATTGTGGGAGGAGGCTTACATTTAACCATGTTCCTTAAAAAAAATTATTGTTGAATTTGACTCATTAAAATATAAAGGGAATATTATTATATTACATCCATGGTTCAAGGACAACATTGGATTGTGCATGAAACCTTCATTCCCATCTTTCAATCCAAGCCCTAAATTTTGTGCTGCTATTCTAATCTATGTTAGGTTCCCAAATATTACTTTTCAGTTCTAACGTTTTGAATCTTTGGAAGAAATCAAGAATGCCTTGGGTAAATTTAATTTCTCATCTCAAGGGATAGGAAGAATGCCGTTGACCACTATTTCAAGAATTTGCATTGAAATGAGACTATATAAGACAATATGACTTCTTAAAATCATTGGGTGAAGGAATGTTTAGGGTCTGTGATAGATTTATTGAAGGGGCCCAAAAATCCTAGACCAATATATCCCCTAAGTTTTGCAATGGCATCCCTTCTTCCAAGATCCAATTTTGATGGTAAGATGCATGAAAAACACAATTGTTTGAGCCCCTCCTCTGAGAGCTATGTTGGTAGAACGATTACAACTTCTCTTTGAAGAGTGGGCCCACCTCTCTTTGTAAACAATGTCAAATCCTAAAGCTCCACCAACAAGAGGCATTGGAAGCCTTTCAAGAATTTGAACTTATTGAGACTTTATCCATACATCAAGGTAAAACAATTGTTGAAATTTTGCATGATCAATAACCCTCAAACTTGTTTGTGGGCACTACTTTTGAAAATGAGGCTATTGACCTTTTGGGGATACTTCTTCCCCTCATGACACACAAGTAGGTCAACATATAGTTGTGTATAACCACAACAACAACAATATATTTTTGGGGTGGTGGCACTGAGCTACTAAGTACTTGTAGTTAGTTATGTGGCATTTCTAAAGAGGGATGATTTGGAAGACCACTTACACATTGGAAATATAAATTCTATTGGATTACCTTAAGTGTGAAGAAAAAGACACTCCCACAACATCCTCAGGAGCTCAACATCAATGAGTCATCAAGTCCACTTTATCATTGTTCACAATAGACATGATTGAGAAATCCGCTAAAAGTCATGAACACTATTATAAGATGATGCACTTGTACCAAGATAATATTTTTTTTCTAACACTAAAGGATGCATCAAGAAGGCCACATTATGCCTTAATACCAATGCGAAATATGATTTTGAGACTCTAGATTGATCTTAACCATCCATTACAAACATCCAACCATTACCTTGGTGCCTCCCTCAAAGTTGCACTCCCTACTCTATAGGGTTTCCAAACCAGTGTTACCACTTGGCCCAATCCAAAGCTTTTGCAGATAGACTAGATCATGACCATTAAGGAGTCACGCAAATAATAGTTAAAACAGAAGTCATATTGTCACACCATCATGACCCTAGGTCAGGTCTTAAATGAGTTAGTCACATTATAATTCCATCAATCCTACCACATCAAGTTCAAAAAGGTGAATAAAGTTGGAAAAGAAAAAATGTTTGTCTCAAACTAGTAATTTGTCGGTTTATAAGATAACTTGAGTCGTGACATTCAATCATATTCACGATCTAGTCATTAGCGTAAATTGATCCAGAATATCCCGCCCTTCATCTATTTAATATCCATGTCTTGAGCACTTCTAACTTATCTTGTAGTTTAAGTTTCTATTTTATTGTGAAGTGTTTTCTATCTCCCTCTCCAACGAATGAATGATTGTACCGATGAGAACAAGAAGATAAGGTAGATACTTACGTCATTCAAAGTAGCTATAATATGCATTGAGCTCAACATATAGAAGATATGAGTAAGACATAATCCAAACAACCCCATATCAGAAGTGATCGGTGAATGTTGACCCTATATATGTATGATAATCCATGTCACCTAGAAGGATAGGGGCAAACAAAGTCAAGTGAATGGGTCAATCTCTATTATGGTGGAAGCAAATAAAAGCTAAATAAAAGCTAAATAAAACCGATGTATATACAACTAAAGTTAAATGATTGACAAGATCAAATGAAAATGTAAGTCGGGAATTGATTAAAGAGAAAGAGAAAGAGAAATCCAAAAGGGAAAAATTGAGATGCATTGATTAGTCACCTTAGGATATTGATATTTAAAGTATATAAACAAAACCCCAAATAAAGGGTAGGCTTTGAAGCTAAAGTTGGGGGTAGAAGGAAGAAATTCATTAAGGTAGCAGAGGCTAACATGATGCTAGTCTTGGGGAAGACATGACAATGGAGTAGGTGGTTAGGCTATCATTTAGAATGTTGACATGAAGATTTTAAGGGAGAAACATCTTGGAGAAGAATATGGCTCATGAACAGAGTAGTTCTAGGAACCCCTTCTAGGTTATGTGCCTAGTTTTAACATTTTGGTAAGGGGTGGTTAGCATTTCACTGCAAAGCAAAGGTGGATCTTATTTTTGTAGTGAGGGAGAAGTGGTATTGGGGATCATTTTACCTATACATGAAGAAATGGATGCCAAATTTTGACCCTCAAATTGAATGGGGTTTGAAGCTATTCATATGGGTCAAAACAATAGGCTTAACATTAGAGTTTTGTTATATTGAGGTAGTTAGGGTGATAGGCAACAACATGGGGTCTTTTGTGGATGTGGACAAGCAATTGTAATGAACAAATATACGACAATGGTACGAAGAGTTTGACCTTATAAAGACCCGATAGAGGAAATGAATATTGAAGTGAGAATCCTTGTTATATACAAAGTTTGGATTATGGAGACATACCCTTTAGATGTGTGTGCTACCATTTTCATGGCTCTGATTTTATGGAGTATCGAGAAGAAAGGATGCATTTATGGATTGAGGGATGATGTTGGTGGTAATTGCATGGAAAACAATAACACTTAAAAGGAGGGTAGGAACCAAGAAGCTAAGGATCCTATGGATGAATTAGAACAGTTAAAAGAGGAGTGAAGAGAAAAAGAGGGTTGCCGACAAGAGATTATATCAAATTGGGTTAAAGAGAAAAAGTAGACTTGATGCATATGAGCTAATTACAATGGAAGAAACTTATGCTAATGATTATGAAGGACAATATGATGTAACTACTGTAGAAAGACTAGATTCCATGGAATAGTCCAAGATTTCAATGGACTTCAATGGAGGCTTAAGAGTATGGCAATGCGACTTATTAGTGGTAATGAAACTATGAAGTACTTTTATAATTTTGCTAACCACTGGAATCCAAAATTTTGATAGAAGTAAAGAAAGGTATTTCAAACAACAAGGAAAATTTTAGGGACGAAATTTAACCCATGAGATGAATTTCCTTGGTTTTTTTCCAAAAAAAAGATTCGTCGATTTCCATTTTATATGTAACTGATTTGCCCAAATTCCATAGGATAAAAATATTTTACTCTGAACATCGCCAAAATTGTTTAGAAACTATATACAATCCTTAGAAATTTGAATATTTTTACAAAGAAATATCCAAACATGTTATGTTTGGAAAATTTAATAACTAGTAAGATTCACCAAGGTTTCTACACTTTACGAAAATTATGGTTCCTTACAATTTTCTCCGCCGTCAAAGAAATAGCAACGTTGGGGGTTGCCCACTTTAAAGGGCATTACAAAGAAAAACACAAAGTAAATATAGAAGAAATGGTGAAGATTAAAGTCAATCTTTCCAAGCTTTGTTGGAGAAGAGGTAAACAAATTGCTTATGTAGTAGATGTATAAAGAAAAAGTAAAGGTTTCCTTGTTGCTCTTCAAAATGATGAACACTAGTCTGGATGGATGGATTGTGGAGTTCTTTTCAAACTTATATGATTTTCTTCATGAGGAACTACTAATGCTAGAGGAAGACACAAGAAGAAATGGAAAGGTGTTAGGAGCCCTTAACTCCACATTTCTTTCTCTAATCCCCAAGGATACTCCAGTTTCTTTTGAATACCTCGGGCTATATTCGCTATGCAACTATATTTATAAGATCATTGCAAAATAATTGTATTAGGGTGACAAAATTCATCTCTAATTCCATCTTTAAGAAACCTACCTAAATGTTAGACAAATCCATGAGGCCATAGGTGTGGCCCATGAAGGATTACATTCCATTAACTCTTAAGGCAATGATAATGAAATTGGAACTCTTTAAAGCATTTCATAGATTTGATTAATTATACTTGAGACTCATCTTAATTCACCTTAGCTTTTATCTTTGGATTGTGAACTCAATAATGGGTTGTTTATCCACTATTTATTTTGTTACTTTAATTAATGAATTTTTTATTTTTATATTTTAGGCCCTCTAGAGGACTCAAACAAGGGCATCCCCTGTTTCTTTTACTATTTGTAATTATAGCTTATATTAAATACGGTAAATGTAGAGGCAAAAAGCATAGGGTCTCTGGGAGGTATAAGATGGATAGATCTTTCGTCTTGACTCACCTACTATTTATAGTTTTTTATTCGTCTTGACTCACCTACTATTTATAGTTTTTTTTCGTCTTGACTCACCTACTGTTTATAGTTTTTTTTTTTTTCACCTACTATTTATAGTTTTTTATTCGTCTTGACTCACCTACTATTTATAGTTTTTTTTTTCGTCTTGACTCACCTACTATTTATAGTTTTTTTTTTCCGTCTTGACTCACCTACTGTTTATAGTTTTTTTTTTTTTCCTGTGATGGCTGAAAAGGGGATGTTAGTAAAGAGATTTTGGATCTCTATAGCCCAGCTTCAAGTATGTAGATTAATATTCAGAAATCATCAATTGCCCTTAACGAAGTGGAAGAAATTACATTAAAAACACACTACAGAAATTACTTCTTGTTGTGATAAGAAAATTGAAAAAATAACAGAATTATGGTGTAACCTTTGGTTATAGTTAGGGGGAAGACTTTCCCTATTGTCTTGGAGGTAATCTCAATTTATTGGTTATCCATGGCTCATATTCCTAGAAGCATTCTGGAATCAATCATAAAGAGAAGCTCCAAATTCTTGTGGAGAGGAAAGAGAGAAGGATGGACTACCTCTAGTTAAACGGCAAGCATTCTGGAAGCTTCAAATTCTTGTGGAGAGGAAAGAGAGAAGGATGGACTACCTCTAGTTAAACGGCAAGCTTTTGTTCTGTAATCAATCAGGAAGAGAAGCTTAAAATTCTTGTGGACAGGCAAGAGAGGAGGATGGACTACCTCTACTTAAATGGAAAGCTTTGGCAAAACCTAAGGATTGTGGTGAGTGGGAACTAAAGAATACTCATTCCTTTGGCAAGGCTCCAACAACCAAAAGCCTTTGGAAATTAATCTCCAATTAGGAAGTGTCCAGGAAGCGTGGACACAAGTTATTACTATCGAACCTCTATCAATGGAGGAATGGGTAAGAAAAAAATCCAAATTTGTGCATAGTGTATCTATCCTTTATAAGGCAACGATCCTGTCTTTTCCTCTTGTGGGGAATTGGTTAGTGTGGGACAGAGTAAGGGCTGGCACAAATCCTTGGGTGGGTTGTGGTGATTCTCGTATTTTACCCTTACATCTGATACAAAGCTGCAGAGTAAAGGGATCTCCAAACTTGTCTATGTAGCAGGATGCTAATTCACCACATCTCCTTAGCATGAGGATGAAAGGCTGGAGAGGGCTTTGAGCTGACAAAGGAAGATTTAGAGAGGTGGACAGATTATCCTAATCAGTTTTAAAGAGATCATATTCGTTTAACAAAGGATGAAGATTGCTTAGTTTGGCTGAAGAACCCAATGCTCGGGATTTATAGTAAATACTCCAAGGTTAGGATACAAGGTGATGTTTTTCTTCCAGAGCAAGGTGAGAGAGTCTGGTGGTGGTAGGCTATGTGGAAACTCAAAGCCCCACTCGAAACCAAAGTTTATATATGGCTTGTGCTCAGAAACAAAGTAAGCTAACTTGAGATGTCCTTCAAAGGAGAATCTGACAAGGCCTTGGCTGGTGTATCCTGTGTAAGCTAGAGAAAGATTCTATTAACCATCTTTTCAATAAGTGTCCATGTGCAAAGCAAGTATGGGAAGAGATGAACGTTTTCAGTGGATATAGAGGATTTTGGCAAGGTTAATTTGTTGAGCAAAATATGAGGAATTAGTTCCGGCAAAAAGATCTTTAAGACATTCAGAGCAGTACCACTGTTGCTTGCATCGGGCATCTGGCTTGCTAGAAATGCTAAAATATTCCAAGGCAAGTTTTGGCCAGCATACCCATCTGCATCTCATATCAGTTTCTTTTATGGAAGCTTAAAGACAACCCCAAACCTGTGAAAATAACGAATCTGGCAGAGCCCTCAATTGACAAGACTGAAGCCTGGGGCTTTTTTTTATGACACACGCTAAGGCCAGAATACATTTGGATGAAAGTCCTTATATTACTTTCAAAGTAGGACTGGGGTTTGGCTCCAATAATTATGCATATTAATGAAGATAGCAGAAGAAAAAGGTTTATTAAAGCTACAGGTATATGGAGAAAAGGGCTATTTACAATGGATAACCTGAGAGATCTTCCTGTCCTGAACGGGGGCAAAAGAATTGAGACTCAGTTTGCATGTAATCTTTCCAGCATGTCTTGAGAGAGCTCAATTCTGTAGCAGATGCTCTATCAAGAGTAGGTCTGTTAATGGAGACTAACATAGGGGAAATGGGAGAGCACCGATGGAGGTTGTTTGACAAGCAGCCCAATGACAGCATATTGATCTGAATTTGGATAGAGTCACTAACGGTGTGAATGTGGGTGGGGGTGGGAGAATGCATCTTCGAAAGATAGTTGGATTGTTCTGGAGAGCTCTTGCAGTACTATGGAGAATAGAAAGGGCTTTTGGAAACTATCATTGGCCAAAATGGTGTTTTGCCAAGACTTCAATCACAGACTGCATATCTAAATCTGCTAAACGAGTTCTGGAATTAACGACTGCTAGATGCCATCATGTCACTTTTAAACTTGATTTTCATTTTATAGTGCAGCTGTAAGACATATTTTTAAGTGCAGTTCTATGGGTGGAAAGGATTGCCATCTCTGTGAGAATAGGAACATTGAAGATGAAAATCACTTCCTCTTGGAGTGCCCTGTGTAAACCCACATTAGATCTCAGTTTAATAATCTTTGTTGCAATACCAACCTTCATAGCTGTTTAACATGTCAAAATTATAGTGAGCTTGGGACGCTTCTCTCCAAGCTCTTTGAGCATAGGAATACAATTTAAAAAAAAACTAATTAATTCGTTTCCTTAGGTACAAAGTTTGGTCTCAGTGGATGTTAACCGTCATCATCATCATCATAACGCATGCTCAAACAGGTCTCTTCATAGAGAAAATATTCAGTAATTAAACTTGAACTTTTTTTTTTCTGCTAGTTGTTCACTTGAAGGAAGAATCTTCTTTCAGTTGGGTATAATATGTTATAATTTGATGCAGACTATAATTTTCTTATTTTTTTGTTTTTCTGAACAATCATCAACTAAATATTGTGAAAACCTGGCACAGTAAATCTTGAGCAGAGTCCTTCATGGATTTTGAATAGAAGCATTTGTAGATTATATGCTTGTTCTTTACTAAAGAAACACAGATTATGAGCATTTATATATCTTAATAATTAAAATATAAACATATAAAACGAAATTCAACAAAATATTCTATGTTCATAACAAAAATTGATTCTGCACTCCACATTTCCACCAATTTTTCCACTTCAATTTCTGCATCCTCGTATCATTAAAAAAAATAGTTTTAACTCCATCTTATGAAAACAAAAGATTTTAATTCCATCTTAAGGGTTGATATAACCCTGCATCAATGGTGTTGTTTTTTTTGACAGTTGTCAAGAAAGATATACATTTTTCATAAAAGTTAAAAGCATCAGGCTACTCATCTAGAGTCTTCTTTGAACACATTGTGGCAGCAACTAATTTAAGGCCAAAGACAAACCTTTACAGTGGAGCAACAATCTTTATACCCTTCTCAAAAACAAACCCATCTCCAAAAACTCTTCCTTTATGGTAAATAAATCCCATCTTTCCTTTGTGAACATGGGTTCTCATTCTTTTAATCACATCTTTGTTGCTTATGAAAGATTAAGACTACACTTAAAATTCATTGGACTCTACATGTAGTCTAAAATTAGAAGAAATATCTTCTTTGTATAGACATGAATACAATTTCAAAAATTTGACCCCCATTGTGTTAAGATCCGTATGACTCCACACGTCGTCCAATATTAAAAGAAAATTCTTCTTTTCAAGACATGCATACAATTTCATCTTCTCCATGTCAATAGCAGAACTTTCATCCATATTTAAATTCAGTGTTTGCACAATGGAATCTTTACTTCTATTTTCTTCACACTCTGAGTTAGAAACTAGAAGCCAAATCGCCAGATCAAATTTGATACCACTGACCTTTATGTAATGGTTGTAGACGAGTTTGAGCAAAGACGTTTTGCCGATAACTTCGTTACGATATACACCCATCACACAAGCTTGGCGATAAGGTTCTGTAAACCATCTCTGTAGTGTCATCTGAGCAAATTAAATACCTGACCATATGATGATCTCTTGAAGAAGCACCTCTGCTTGAAGCGCTACTGCGGTTGACACCGTCAGTAGAGTATGGGCAAAACCCCAACATGGTCTTTCAAAAATTAGATCAATTGTCGCCTTCCAATCTTTCATTTGTGGAAAGAGGTTGGGTAGATAAAATATGAAAAAAGCGAACAAGATCAATTGAAATGGGAAGCAAAACGATGGGAGAATGGCTGTAGTTTGAGGTATTTCGATCGAGTATAACTAAGAGGCAGAGATGAAGCCTGACATTTGTTTCATCATATACAGATAAATGGCCGCCTAATATTGTAGCGCTCTCAGCTTTTCAAAAAGCGTTTTATCTGATAGGCCAGTCAAACAAGAATACGACAGCTGGAACTCGGCCAGTGGACCGGATTGAATTATTGTACTACTGTGTAGGCTTTACAAAAAGTTTAATCACTATGCACAGACCACTAAATTCAATGCATGTGGCATGTAATTTATTATTTTTAAAGAACTTTTCCAAAAGTAGTTGTTGAAAAATGGTAGGAAAGAAAGAAATTTAAATCAATTATTAAAAACAAATATTCAATGAAAAACAAATATTCAACAAGTTGTTGGAAGTTGGTCGCCTGGCCTTTAAATTAGTTATTTTAATTGGCATTATGCACTGACCACTCCACACACAATGTATGCATGTATGTGGCCTATAATATAATTTATAAAGAATTATTATGTTTTTGTACATATAGTATTTAATAAGATATATTTATTTCATTGAAAATAATTTTTTTTATTGTTTAATGCTTTTTTATAAAGTAATTATTGATATTTTTAGGTTGATTTTTTTTTCCAAGGAAAAAAGTCATAATTTTTATTGATAAAAAACCATATGGTTCAAATTAGCAAAGTTATATATTTTTGGTGAAAAATTAGATAACAAGATAACAAAACTGGCTAGAAAAGCCATAATCATCAAAAAATGGAAATTTCTGATTGTAGTTTTGTCGGCTTCTAGAAAAATCTGAAAACATCATATAACACAGGGGAGAAGGAGACTAAAAGCAAGAACGACACAAAGGCCTAGAGATGCCCTCGGTCACCTCCCATTTATCCATGAAACCATCCAACAAAAGAAGAACTTTCTTATGAGCAAATCAGCCTCAATATTGTTCTACCTGGAGGTATGATGGAAGAGAATCTAGCTAAAAAGAGGTCTGATCCTGTCAATGGCCTCATAGAGAGGAAGAAGAATAATGTTCCAAGGCGGCTTACTCAACTTGAGACAATAAATAATCAGCTTGGAATCGGTAAAAATTTGTAGTTGGTGAACCCCAAGCATGTGGGGGAGTCTCATAAGGATGAGACAGGCTGAGAATTCAGCAAAATTGTTCGTCACGTTACCCAAACCGGCTGCAAACTGAAAATAAATATGGTTGGAGAGATGAAGAGTCCCTC
This sequence comes from Pseudotsuga menziesii, assembly GCA_001517045.1. NCBI lineage: Eukaryota > Viridiplantae > Streptophyta > Pinopsida > Pinales > Pinaceae > Pseudotsuga > Pseudotsuga menziesii. Next base: position 77,461 of record LPNX010392307.1, on the reverse strand, counting down.
CGGCACCGCCGACCCTAGGCCTGCCTTGCAAAGCTCCATCCACGAAGGCCCAAGGGAAAGAAACATCAATAATTGGAGGATTGATGATGCACACGGGTTTAATAGAAACCTCTTGAGGAAAAGCTTTGAAGATACCAAAGCAACGTCTCGCAATAATCTGAGCTGGGAAATAATTTCCATTAAATATAACCTTATTCCTAGTGAGCCAGATACCCCATACAACAAATGCAGGTAAGGCGGCTAAGGAACTATCACATGGCCAACTCTTACATGCAGAAAAGACATTGTTCCCATCCCAACATATTTGAGAGCCAACAAGTGAAGAGAGATGACACCAAACGTCACGTGCAAATTGACAGTGAATAAATAAGTGATCAATGGATTCAGCAAAAAGTTCGCAAAGAGGACATCTGTTGGGGCCGGAATAGAATCTAAGAAGCAAAATGTCCCATACCGGGACCTTTCCCTCCAGGAGAAGCCAAAGAAAAAGATGAATTTTGAGCGGACAGTTGATTTTCCATATGGTATGAAACCACCAAGAAGGAACTATTCCTTCTTTTGATATGATTGTCAAGTAACCCAGCTAAGGAACATATACACCACCTTTGATATTTTTAGTCCATTTAAGGGAGTCTGGTTTATTTTTGAGATAAACCAAGTTGTGCCTAAGATCGTTGATGTAATGCACCCAAATCCAAGATTCATCAACCGAGAGGTCATGTTCCTTAGCCGCCAGCCAATATTGAGTTATCAGATCGCTATTCCGCTTCCAGATACGATGCAAATGTGTAAAACCACACTCAATTAGTTTTTTGACAAAGCTGGAGGAAATCTAACAAAGTTGAGGGCGTCGATCCAAGGGTCTTGTCCAATACGAATAGAATGCCCATTCCCTATTTTCTAGGCAATCCAGTCACCAATAAGGAAAAAGGAATTTGTAATGGCCTTCCACATAATGGATGAGTTTGGAAGGTGTTTATCCATAGAGCGAATCCATTCATTTATTGAGAGAGGAGCTATGTATTTGTAATGGATAATTATGTTCCAAAGACCGGCATCGGAGATGACACACCAAACAGATTTAGCAGCTAGTGATTTAGCAAATGATGGCAGATCTTTGATGCCCCATCCCCCAAGTATTTTAGGCCAAGCAATGAACTTCCACACTGTCCATGGAAAATCCTGATCCTTATCCAATCCACCCCATAATTTTTTTTTTGCACATGGAGCAAATCTGCCAAAGAATACTATGCAGGGATCGATGATAGCATAAACCAGTAGACCGAAATGGCTTCAATAACATTGTTGATTAGGGTTAATCTTCCACCATGGGAGATCCATTTGTTATGCCAGGTCAAAATCTGATTTTCAATGCAGGCGAACAGCCAAGCCTAGTCTTTGCATAAATAATCATTTGGTTTAATATGATATCCTAGATAATTCATACCCAACGCAGCATTTACCAGGTTGTAGTCGAATTTTTTTGTGTGCCAATATGTCTCTTCGGGATCAAGGTTCATGAATGACATTGATGACTTTAGATTGTTACATCGCATTCCAGTGACGAAGCAGAAAATTTTGATAGAAGATTTAAATACCAGAGCATCCTTGCGAGAACCATCAGTAAAAAAATAAAAGATCATCAACGAAACAGAGATGAGAGACATGAGCATTTTCAGCAAACCTTAAACCTCTAAGTAATCCTGAAGAAATAACATTGTTCACCATACAACTGAGGTCGTCCATCAAAAGAATGAATAGTAAGGGAGCGAGCAGACATCCTTGTCGGAGCCCACGTCCCGGTTTAATGAAATTCGAGGCCGATCCATTGATGAGAACAACCAAAGACATGGAGGAAAAATATGCGTATATCCAATTTACCATCATGAGAGAGAAGTCGGCCTAAAGAAGAATCAACCTAATAAGCATCCAATTTGCACGATCGTATGCTTTCGACAGGTCGATTTTGAACAGAGCCAAAGGAGACTTCCTCAATTTGGACGAATGTAATACCTCCTGAGTGATGGCGATGGGATCATGGATAAATCTATGTTGAAGGAAAGAAAACTGTTCGGCACTGATATACCTAGTCAGAAAAACCTTGATTCTGTTAGCAATGATTTTGGCAATTAGCTTGTAAATCATGTTGCATAACGAAATCGGCCGGTAGTCACCGAGAGTCATTTCCTTGTCCTTCTTGGGGATAAGCACAATGAAGGTGTTGTTGAAAGACCTATGAAACATTCCCTTAACCCTTGAGGCGATGGTTAGTAGATCATTTTCCACTAAATCCAAGAAGCCAATGTAAAACTCAATTGGAAGGCCATTTGGCCCAGGGCTTTTGTCAGCCTTCAAAGAATGAATCGCCACCTTAAGTTCAGCCATACCAAGAGGCTCGTTCAGATGAACGTTCTACTCCTCAGATATAAAGTTTGGGAAAAACTCGACCAAGTCCATCATTTTCCTGGGAGTGATCTCCGAATCTAGTTTGTATAAGTTGGAGAAGTGACTAGTACATACCTCTGTTAGATCATCAAAACCCGTAACAGATTATCCCTCCTCATTAGCAATATCCAGATAGTGTTGACCACTGTCCTATTTTTATAAAAATTATGAAAAAACTTAGTGTTTCCATCCCCATGGAGAAGCCACGTAGCCTTGCTCTTGAGTCTGATAGAGAGCTCCTTTTAAACTAGAATCTTCTTCTTTTTCTTCTCCAGATCCATGATAAACTATTTATGTTCCATAGAAATATAACCCTGTGGGAAGGAAGAGGTAAAATACGAAATATCCTCTTCAATCTGGATGAGGTCGGCCTCCATAAGCCTACGATGCTCAACGACCCAAATCCTGGAAGTCTTCTTGACCTCTTTGAGATCACTTTGAGATTGGTTGCAAGTTGAGCAGCAGTTGATGAGGAGCTACCAAGGTTATGAACCTGCCATGAATTCCTGATAAGATCCTTATAGGAATCATGTTGTAACCAAGCCGAATTGAACTTAAAAGATGTACAAGGCTTGACAGGTAAGAATCTAAAATCCAGAAATACTGGTTGGTGATCAGATATACCACCCTCACCAATCCATTGAAGAATAGAGGGAGCTAGGCGGAATGCATTCTCATTAATCAGGAACCTGTCCAGTCTTTTAGATACACAATCCATCCCCACTCGTTTGTTGCTCCATGTAGGTTTGAGTTAAATAGGAGGAAGATCAATGAGGCCTTTTTCATGCATTAACCTTGAGAAAAAAATCTGATAAGGGATCTTTAATAGCACTGGGCCCCCAAGTTTCAAACTCTCCTAGAGAGTAATTAAGATCACCTCCTAAGACAAATATGCCAGTGACATGAATCCCAGAGCCAAGAAGACGGTTCCAGTATTTTGGTCTTTTAGTGTTGGGACCATATATTTCTCAAGAATCGTTAGGGATTGCCCAAATTCCCGAGAGAATAAAGTGTTTCCGAGCCTAGATGTTACAGACCAGGAATTAGTATAGAGGATTTCTTTCCTTATCCACCCCATGATAGCACCACCTGAGCGACCAATCGCATTAGTGCAAGCAAAATCCCACCCTGGAAGAAGATGAGTTAACTCTGTTATGATATCATCTCCCGAGGACAAAGTTTCTTGTAGGAGAAAGATTACAGGGTGATGAATATTAACTAGCCTTTTCAGTCCTAGCTTCTTGGATGCACATTGACACATATATGTTATCTCTTCTCCTTGCAACTCTTTTTCACCATCCTGTTGATTGCAGCTCCATCCAATTGTGTTGGATTTCAAGGAAAATAAATTGATTTCTTTGGATAAGTAGCAATGCCCTTATGGACTTCACAGAATAAAGTAGCAATACTTTATGGCAGCAGATGATCTCTTACTACTAACTAGCAATCCTCTTTGACATTGCAAAGAGAGTCTTACTATTGCACTTCTTATTCGTGTTTGACTGTATTTGCTACTTATGGATTATCAATAGTTTCTAAGACAAGAAAAAAAGTTGATAGGACGTCCTCCTATGTTACTTCAACAACTACAGACAACTTGAGTATTAAAACAATGCTTTCAGAGCTATGGTTGTCTTCTCTGATGACAAGAAGAAAAAGGAACTTACAATAGCTTCTTGGCCTTTTTTAGGGGCTATCTGCATTGGGTTTTTCCTGGTGGCAGTTTACTCGAGTGTGTGGCTAAATAATAACAGTAAAAAATACCTATCTTGTGGCATTTGGAATAGCTTATACACAGATAAAGCTCCATGCTATGTTAGTTCTCTCTTTCTATCCGCAGCATTTGCTTTTTCTCTTTCTTGTTCTTTGTTCAACATTCTTTTTTGCTTTTTTCAATGGGCACAGACCTGGCTTTCCCCGAAATTGTTCAGAACCTTGCTCTAGTACCACCCTCAATACAACCCTGCATTATAAACTTCCATATTGGAGATAACTTGAAAAAATATTTGTCACATTGAGTTCGCCAAAATGGATCAAAACTTTTTCTCATATATCACGTTGATACAACCATGAAACATATACAGTCAATACAACCCTGCATTATAAACTTCCATATTGTAGATAATTTGAAAAAATATTTGCCACATTGAGTTTGCCAAAATGGATCAAAACTTTTTCTCATATATCACGTTGATACAACCATGCATCATAAACAGTCGTTTCAGAGAAAATTAGTAAAATGTTTGATATAATTAAAATTCCCATCCATGCAGTCAATAAATAGAATGCAAAATATGGTCCATGGTTCATTTATAAGAATGATATCATATCATTCAAATATAAAGTATTATTTTATTATTAAAGATGTCAAAACACAATAGGATTTTTGAGTGAGTAGAAAAGGGGATAATAGAAATTATTGGACATTAGCATTGATTTTTATGGTTAAAACTTCTCATCTGTATATCTTCTTATGGTGGCTATGAAAAAATTGGCATAATGTTTTAACTTAATAAAACAAAATGCAATGAGTAAAAAGGATCCATTCCCGAAGTATATCACCAACCAGATTTTGGAAGAAATAGATAGCCATGAAATACATTCCATTTTAAATGGCATAGTATAATCAAATCAGTATCGCAAAAGAAGAAATGCATAGAACAACATTTATTATATGGACCATGTAACTCATGCCTATACAAAAATTCTTTGGATTATGTAATGCACCTGCCAGCATTCAAAAAGTTATCAGGCAGCTCTTTGGAAAAATTGGTGATTGGAATTTATTGACTGAAATATTTGAATTTGCAGAGAAGAAGATAGAGTTAAACAAGTGTATGGAAACTTTATAAAAGATAGTGTTACCCTGAATCTAGAGTAGCCTTCTTTCTCGCTGCTAATGGAAAATTACTAGGGCATGTAATGAGCTCGAGAATATTAGGCACATCCAAAAAACATTAGAGTGATTATTAAGTTAGTAACCCCTAAAAAGTCTATCATGTTGGAGCATTTTTGGGACATCTCACATATTATAGACAATTTACCAAGAATTTTTCCATGATCAGTCACCGTCAAGACAAATCATCAAAATGACAAAGAAGAATGTTCCATTTCATTAGGGAAAAGCACATTAACAAGCATTTGAAGACCTAAAGCAACAATTGATCAATACCCTAATTCTTGCATTATGGACTGGAATAAGGGACTTCAGCTTCATAAGAATGCTTTGATGTGCAATAATGTGACCTGAAGCACCAGTTGATCAACATGCCAATTCTTGCATTTTCTGGACTCGAATGAACAAAGAATTTCACAAAGACAAAGATGATGCCATTTTCTGGTTTCCGTTTTTCTATTATAGAGAGGCTTAGTATGGATGCTGTGAAGTACAATTTTGTACAGTTGAAGATTGACCATTTAAAAGGAATTGTACATTTTGGAAGTCACGTAAATTAATTGAGTTTTCTAACTCTTTGTATAATAATTATAGCCTCTACTAATTTTGAGGATTCCGCTTCTGTGCATGGAGTATTTTTCTAAGTGAGTATATTATAAGCAACTCAGTGGATTTATTTGTGTAGGAACTTGAATCAGATAAGATTAGAAATCATTTGACTATTCTTCTGAAACGCTTAAACAAGGCTAGAATTCTTATACAACTGCCTTCTGTTGAGAAAGTCCCGAAAACAACTCAACACTTCCCAGTATTGCTTGAGGTCATAGAGAAAGAGCATAGAAATATTCTAGCTTGCAAATTCTTGATTGAGAGGCGTAAGGAGGAGCAAGAGCACCAAATGATCGAAATGGTATGTTGCCAATTTTTGTTTATTTTGGTGTGGAATCCTTTTATATCACAGTTTATTGGAGATTCTATATGGTAATGTTTTGTGCTAAATTTGTTTGTTGTCACTGGTCTTGTGAAGGAATGAGAAGAAGAATCCAAGAGGTTGAAGCAACAAAGAATAATAGAAGTAGGACATAAAATACTTGCATCTCAGTATACAAAGAGAAAAGAGCATAGAATTCGAAGGGAGATTGAAGAGAAGGAATCGGAAGAAGCCCAAGCTTTGTTTCAAGAAGTTGAGAGAAGGAAAGGGAAAAAAAGGAAAAATACTGCCATTGAAGGGGTATGCAACGTTTACTTATGTGCTTTATATGCTACAGTTCTGTTAAGTAAGTTTTGCAAATGTTAGGGATTTTTTTTTACAGGATTCTTATACATGTGATATTATTTTACCATGGTTGTAGAGGAATTCTTATACCCGTGATATTATTCTTTTATGATTATTCTCACTTTGCAGGAAAATGTCACAAAGCAGACCCTTATTGAATAGGATCTGAATGAGAAGCTTAGGGAAAGGTAGGCAGGAGATGGAATGCAAACTCCAGTAATTAGCAAAAACTATGGATTATTTGGAAAGGGCCAAAAGAGAAGAAGAAACCCATCTTATTGAAGCAGTCTATCAAGATGGTCTAACATATCTATGTAACCTCTATGCCACTAATAGCTCCACTCTATAAATGTTGTGTCTCAACTTGTCTGCATGGGAATGGTAACATCACAAGCTCCTCCTTTACTTTAATGGTACAATGGAATCATTGTTTATTTACTACACTATTGCCATGGGTTTTATTCGATTGAGATCTATGAATTACACCTACAGTTTCATCGGCTTGGTGCATGAGGTCATGTTTCCATGTGATCTTGCTCCCCGATCTATTACCATGACTTGGTATTACTTCTATTGAAATTCAATATGGAGCCTACTATGCCATTTTGTCTCTATGTTTATTATCTTCTCAAATCACATCTTCCAAATGGGAATCTCTTGGTCCCAAAAGAGATTACAAAGAGATGAGGAAACCCTTATGGGATTTTTATTATCTCATACCAATTTGATCTCCTTGGTAATGCTCTTTTGAGTAAAATCTACCATAACTCATGCTTCCCTCTTCAAGTAATTCATACCTTGTTCCATGGCACTGTATCCTCCTCTAATTCCTAAAGTGAATTCGGTGTGGTGAAAAATATTGAATTGTTGGTAGAACTTGCTTTTCTTGTTCTTTCCCATAGAGAGAAAACAATTCATACAAAGACAAATTTTTCACATTTATCACTGAATGCATTCACATGTATGTATACTTAGTTTGAATGCATTGTAATTGACATGTTAAGTGATTTCGTAGTCCATATCTAAACAGATTCCACTTAGTGGTTTACCCTGCATTCGCTCTTTGCTGAGATAGAGGAAACCCTTGTCTCCAACACATAGTTTGTGATCAATCCTATGTTGGACATGGTGAAGTTTGTAATTTTCTTGACTCTTCTCAATTTTATTATGTACTTTTATATGAATCTGTCTGATTCTGTTTATGAACCTCTTCACCTTATTTCCCTCCTCATGCACCCCCTCCTCATTCTCGTTCTTCCCATAGACAACATCAAATAGTGCACGTGGAAAATCACCATAACATGAAGGAAAATGAGATTTGGGGTGAAATAGTGTAATGCCCTATTATAAGAGTGTTTAATGTTTGGCAACTGTTCATCCTAGGCCTTCATATGTTTCCTATTGTCACCTCTCATCAACTGTACCAAATTTTTTGTTAACTACTTTGGTTTTCCCATCGGTTTTGGGATGAAAGGTTGTAGAATGCTTCAACTTTGTATCCATTGTTTTCCTTGCATAAGGTTGTCCAAAACTTACCGAAAAATATCAAATATCAATCATACACAATCTAATGAATAAATTTGAAATGTACCCATACATTAGAAAAAAATAGTTTAGTTGATTCATTCATGATCCTTTATTATCTTCTTGCAAGAAATTAGAAAACACATTTTCCTTAATTTGGTCCGCTACAACAAATGAGTGATCATGACATCACCTGGTCATTGTAAAGCCTCTAATGAAATCCATATAGATACTCTCCCATGGTTTATTGGGAACTGTTAATGGAATGTAGACCTCACATTTCCTATTTCTTGGTCTACTGGTGCTACAAAGAACACACTACCGAATGAATTTGGAAACTTGTTCTTGCAATTTAGGCCATTGCGCATACGTCTGTAGATTCGCCACTATTTTCCCAATGCCAAAATTTTCCTTAATTCTTTAAGTATGCGCTTCTTGAATTAACTGAATTCTCATGTATTGTGGAATGCACAACTTGTAAAATTTTGAAAGTAGCACTTCTCAGAGATGATAATCATTCTTTTCCGAGTAAGCAACTATTTTCTCTTTCAATTAATTGTTGAACAACACCTCCAAAGTCAGTATCGTTCACATATTATTATCTGAGGACTTCGTGGGTGAAAGGTTCAAGCTATAATATTGTTATCACAGTTGCCATTTTTTGCATGGATGGTCTTGACAACATGTATCTAACCTTGTTTGTCTTTCCCTTATGTATTTTATGACTAGATGGAATTGCTGCCAAAATCTCGTCCACTTGTAATTCCTTTCTTAGTGCTACCAATTTTGAATCTACATATTGTTAGTTTTTCAACATTAAGCTAGCATTATTAGGATCTTTAACTGAGAGAATAACAAGTACAGCAATCAAACACAAGAGACAATGAACACAATACTTTTCCTCGGGGAAACCATAAAGGAGAAAACCTCACAACTTCCTCAGAGATAGAATCAACACCAAAACAGTAAAAGCCCCAAAACAGTAAGTGATCTCCCAACAACAGTAATCTTCTTCTTGACTAGCCCCAGTGTCTTCTCCTTCCTCAACTATGTGCTACACTTGAGTGTGGATGAGTTGTGTGATAAATAGAGACTCCAGTTCTCTATTTATACTAATCCCGACATGACTAAAACCCTACCAGGGACGACCTCTACTAGGAGAGTCTAATAACCCTAATGCCCCAGAATTGCGGGGAATTTAACCCTTAGACAATTGGAGGGTTACTCACTATGACTTGACATGACTTGTTTACATTATTGATCCTCCCGATTGGAACATTGGGGCATGACAATATGACTCAATTACATTATAGATACATCCTGGAATAAACATTGGGTTACAATACATAAGATATATAGATGAATACATTCCGAAGTTACAAATACATCAACACTCCCTCTTAACTAGGAAGGTATTCTTTCGACACAATTTTCAGCACTGGTCTTCTTCTCTGTATCAACTGGATCATCTTGTCATCTGCATCTCAGGTCTTCTGAGTCTTCAAGTCATCTTCATCTTCAAGTCATCGGATCTAGATCATCTCTCGATCTGGATCATCATGAGGCATCATCACTGGATCTGGATCATCACTGGCTATCATCACTGGATCTCGATCATCACTCAATCTGGATCATCACTCGATCTGGATCATCACTGCTGGATCATCATCACTGGACCTCGATCATCACTCGATCTGTATCATCACTAGCTATCATCACTGGATCTCGATCATCACTCGATCTGTATCATCCTTGGTGCTATCTCATGATTATTCTCGTCACAGGAAGTTCTACAGAGCCAACCCTTTTTCATGCTGGTTGTAGGCCTATCCTCCATGTAGGTCTTCTTCAGCACTTATATCTAACCTACTTGTCAGAAAGGCACATCCATTTAGGCGGGAACACATCCTACTACAGTGATGGAAGACTCTCACCCAGGTCGAAACACATCCTACCATAGTGATGAAATATTTCCACACATTCACCCAGGCCGAAACACATCCTACCACAATGATGAAATATTTCCACACATTCACCTAGGCCAGAACACATCCTACCACAATGATGAATGACTCTCACCCAGGCCAGAACACATCCTACCACAATGATGAAAGCTTTCTGCACTTACATTCACCCAGGCCGGAACACATCCTACCACAATGATGAAAGGGCCTGCACTTACATCCACCTAGGCGGGAACACATCCTACTCACAATGATGGAAGGGCTCTGCACTCACATCTGATCTTGTAGGAACCAATCCTACAGTCATATCAGAATGGCCCCCAGTCCTCCTTGATTGAGCTACCTGGTAACTGACCAGGTTCCTCCATTCTCCTAGAGAAGGGCAGTTGCCCTTACATCCGATGTACTCGTCAGAATGGCCAACACTCACATCTGACATGGAAGGAACCTAATCCTTTAGCCATGACAGAATGGTTCATCCCTTACATCTGATCAAGTGGGAGCACATCCCTCTGTCACATCAGAATGGCTACTCAGTCCTCGATTGAGTGTTCCTAGTACCTCACTAGGCAGCTCCATTAAAAGAATGGCAATTGCCCTTATATCTTTCCTACTCGAAAGAATGGCCAGCACTCATATCTGACATGGAAGGAAGCAATCCTCTCACCATGATAGAATGACTCAGCCCTTACATCTGACCTACTCGTTAGAATGGCTACTCATCTCAGCACTCATATCTTACATGGAAGGAACCAATCCTCTCACCATGACAGAATGGCTTAGCCCTTACATATGACCATAGAAGGAACCAATCCTCTCACCATGTCAGAATGGCTATGGGACTCATCACTTTCCTTTGGAGGAAACCTCTATTTGGAGAACACCAAGCTTCTCCCTGAAGTACTCGAACTTCACCCTAGCCAATGGCTTCGTCAATACATCAGCTATCTGTTCCTCCGTCAAAACATACTAGAGCTTCACTGCTCCCCTCTGCACCATATTCCTGATATAGTGGTACTTGATCTTGATATGCTTTGACTTGTCATGGAACACTGGATTCTTTGACAACTTCACGCAACTCTGGTTGTCACAATGTATACAAGTAGCATCCAACTGGAGATCAAATAAATCAGACAGTAGCTTCTTGAGCCATACTACCTCACAACTAGTTGAACAAGCTGTGACATACTTTTCTTCAGCTGTACTCGGTGCCACACAATATTGCTTCCTGCTAAACCAAGAGATCACACCTAACCCCATACTGAAGCAACATCCTGAAGTGCTCTTCCTATCGATGGCACTGCCTGCCCAATCTGAATCAACATAACCCTCCAGGTTAATCTTTTGATTCGCATCGTACTTGAGCCCATAATCAACTGTACCCTTCAGGTACCTCAGAATATGCTTTGCAGCAATCAAGTGAACATGTCTCGGATCTGTCAGGAACTAGCTCAAGGTGTTCATAGCAAAGCAAATATCTGGTCTTGTGTTTTTCAGGTACATCAATGACCCAATCATCTGACAATACATCGTAGCATCAACCGACTATGATGAAGCATCACTCAATAGCTTCAGGTTCGATGCCATCGGTGTGGCTATAGCTTTGCAGTCCATCATCCCAAACCTCTTCAGGATCTCTACTACATACTTCCCTTGTCCAAGGAAGATTCCATCTGTACTTTGCCACACCTCCATACCTAGAAAGTAATGCATCATTCCAAAGTCCTTCATTTCAAACTCAGCATCAAGCTTTCTCTTCGTATCAGTAATCAACCCATCCGTACCTGTTACAAATAGATCATCTACATATAGTAGAAGCATCACTGGGTTGCCATCCTCAACCTTGTAGTAAAGGTTGGAATCTGCTTTACTCTTGGTAAATCCCAAACTGGATAGAAAGCTGTCAATTCTGTCATACCAGGTCCTGGGTGCCTGTTTCAAACCGTACAGGGCTTTCTTCAATCTGCACACATGAGACTTCCTGTCATGTGTCTCAAAACCGAGTAATTGTTCTACATACACTTCTTCTTCCACTACACCATTCAAGAAAGCAGTCTTGACATCCATCTGGTGTATCTTCCATTTCATCACTGCAGCCAGAGCAAGTACTGATCTGATGGAAGTGTATCTGGCTACAGGTGCAAAGGTTTCTTCATAGTCTATTCCTTCTTTCTGAGAGAAACCCCGAGCTACAAATCTTGCTTTATATTTCTCAATGCTACCATCTGCAGCATGCTTGATCTTGTAGATCCACTTGGAAGTTACAATTGACTTCCCGTCTGGTCTTGGGACAACATCCCAGACATCATTCTTCATGATCGATTGGTACTCTTCGATCATAGCATCCTTCCATTCTTTCTATTCTGCCGCTTCTTCATAACTGGAAGTTTCTTTATCAATGAAATCACATAGTAAAGCTACATACCCGGGACAGGATCTGGTCCTCTTTCTTTCTCTGTGATTCTCTTCTGGAGCCCCATATCCTTCTGCACCTTGGATAAGTTCGCATACCCAAGTAGGTTTCCTCTTATGAGGATTCTTCTCCAGAGGTGGATCTATAGGTCTTTGTGGTTCTTCAAATTCTCAATCTTCTTCTTGAGTTTCTTCATTCATGGTTGTATCATGAATTCTGGGTGCTTCTGCTTCTGCTTCTTTAGGTTCTTTAGTAGGTCTCTTTCTGGATTTGTTGTAAGATGTGTCTTCATCAAATGTCACATCCCTATTGATGTCAATCTTCTTGTATCCTAGGAAATAGATTCTATAAGCCTTCGAGCTTTCAGAGTATCCCACGAATATACCCTTCTTTCCTGAAGGATCTAATTTGGTTCTCTTCTTTTTTGGAATGTGTATGTACACAGGACAACCGAATATTCTGAGATGGCTGACTTCTAGTTTCTTTCCGAAGAAGACTTCTTCAGGAGTCTTGTTCTCGAGTACTCTATGTGGAGTACGGTTCTGTACATACACCGCTGTTCTAGCAACTTCAGCCCAAAGATGCATAGGAAGATCTTGATCATGAAGCATGGCTCTAGCAACTTCCATGATGGTTCTATTCTTCTATTCCACAATCCCATTCTGTTGTGGATTATAAGGAGTGGACAACTCCCTCTTAATCCCTGATTCTTTGCATAGCTCTTTGAATTCATTCGAAGTGAATTCTCTGCCATTATCTGATCGAAAAGTCTTAATCTTCTTTTCAATATGGTTCTCTATCAAGGCTTTGAATTCCTTGAACTTACTGAATACTTCATCTTTGTTCTTCATGAAGTAAACCCATGTCTTTCTAGAAAAATCATCAATAAAAGAAACATAGTATGCATACCCACTTAGTGAGTTTGATGACATAGGACCGCATACATCGAAGTGGATGATTTCTAGTATGTCTTTGGCTTTGCTTTCGCTGCTGGGAAATGTCTTCTTTGTATTCTTTCCTTTCGCACATCCTTTACAGACACCATCATGTTTTGCTTGGAATTCTGGAAGACCTTCAACAACTTTGCTTGCAATAGGCAGTGCTCTGTAATGCACATGTGCAAGCCTTCTATGCCTAAGTTCACTTGGCTCTACTGTGTCATGGACCAAGGCTTGTTTTGGATGGCCCTTCAGCTTGTACAAGCCTCCTTCTTGTTCTCCAATCACCACTACATCATCGATAGTCTTTCCTCTTGGCCACATGATGACTTGACCATCTATGAATGAAACTCTCATTCCTTTTGCATCCAATGCTGATATGGAGAGAAGGTTCTTCTTGAGTCCTGGCACAAACAATACTTCTTTCATTGTTAGAGACTTACCAGAGTCTAGTTTATATGAATATTCCCCACTACCTTTTATTGGATATTGGTAGTCATCTCCTAGTTTCACCTTGTGAGGTGATTCATGTTCTGACAGTCTTTTGCAAAGTGCCCTAACTCATCACATGTATAACATCTTGATCTAGATATGTTCTTTCTAACATTATCTCTATGATGAGGATTCTTACCTTTGGAGTGATGAGTACCTCTTTTGCCTTTCTTGGAGTGAACTATGAGGGCTTGATCTTCACTTCACATCTTCTCTTCTCGGGCTGCTATCCGTGTTTCTTCTTGAGAACATTCTTCCCATAGTCTGTTGAATTTGGCTAACTTCTTTCTAGCACAAATTCCTTGGATGAATGAATCCCATGACCTAGGAAGGCCATTCAGAGTTGTCATCACAATCTCTGCATTCTCCACTTCTTCATCTATAGCTTCTAATTGTTCCTTGACCTGAGAAACCCTTGTGAAGTAGGACTGGATAGTCTCTGCATTTTGAATCTTCACATTCTTCAGTTGATTCCTGAGAGTCATCTTCCAGTTTATGTTCTTCCCTTCAAACAATTTGGTTAGGGCATCAAACATAGATTTAGGTGTCTTGAGAGAGGAAACCTGTGGGATAAGGTGATCCTTGATAGAATCAGCAATGATCCTCTTTTCCATAACCATCTTCTTCTTATGTAAGGCCTTTTCCTCATCTCCCTCTGGAACTGGAACCTCCTCATGGATGTAGGAGTCTAACTCATTTTCTTCCAGGACCAGGGAGATCCTATACTTCTAGGCTCGGAAGTTATCAGCTCCCTCAAGCTTTTCATCAAGCTTGGTATGATGAGATATCTTAAACTGAGAATCTCAAATGGAAATACAAAATATATTAGATCTTACCAGGTCAAGATGTCGGATCTGAAACTTGAGCTGAAATCCTGCAGAGCTGGTTTAGGAGCAAATTAGGGTTTTTCTTCTCCAGAGTTCTGTCCACCCAAATGCCTTGAAATTTGTCCCTAACTTCAATTTTGGGGAGGAGATCAATCCAGGCCTGGGCTCACTGAAAAATTCCTCTTTTGTGAAAATCCCTAATTTCCGACAGCAGTGATAGGTCCAAAACTGAAAAACCTCAGAATTGGATTCTGCTTCAATAGAAAGAGGCGCCCTAAGGAGGAGAGTTATTCCACCTTACTTTTGCTGAAAATATGTGGAGGAAGATCCACAAACTAGGAATACCTAGTTCCCGCAGCTGCACAGTGTCTTCTTCTCAGGTTAGCTCTGATACCATGTTAGTTTTTTGACATTAAGCTAGCATTATTAGGATCTTTAACTGAGAGAATAACAAGTACAACAATCAAACACAAGAGACAATGAACACAGTGTTTTTGCTCGGGGAAACCATAAAGGATAAAACCCCGCAACTTCCTCAGAGATAGAATCGGCACCAAAACAGTAAAAGCCCCAAAATAGTAAGTGATCTCCCAACAGTAGTAATCTTCTTCTTGACTAGCCCCAGTGTCTTCTCCTTCCTCAACTATGCACTACACTTGAGTGTGGATGAGTTGTGTGATAAATAGAGACTCCAATTCTCTATTTATACTAATCCCAACATGACTAAAACCGTACCAGGGCCGACCTCTACTAGGAGAGTCTAATAACCCTAGTGCCCTGAAACTGCGGGGACTTTAACCCTTAGACAATTGGAGGGTTACTCACTATGACTTGACATGACTTGTTTACATTATTGGTCCTCTCGATCGGAACATCGGGGCATGACAATATGACTCAATTAAATTATAGATACATCCTGAAATAAACATCGGGTTACAATACATAAGATATATAGATGAATACATTCTGAAGTTACAAATACATCAACACATATACTGGGGTGGTTGGTGATCAGTGTGACTCATTGTCCCTTTACCCAGGAGATAATGCTTCCATTTTTTCACTTCTTGTAAAATGGCATAGAGCTCTTGATCGTATGTAGGATATCACGACACCAATCTGTAAAACAACTGAGAGTGATAACATGCATGGAGTCCTCCAGGTGTGGGGATTGCTCCCATGGAATTCCCACTTGCATCCATCTCAATCTTGAATGGCTGCTACAAATTAACCATTAAAAAATCTAGTGCTTTAGTGCCATTATTATTTTCAAATCCTCAAAATATCTTTGTTGTCGCTTTCCCCATATGAAAATATTTTTCTTCGGCTATTATAGCATGAAGTGGTGTAACTATTTATTAAAATGATGCTATGAATTTTAACAAACATGGTGCTGCTGTAATAAATATTCTTACCTTCATTAACTGGTAGGCGTTTACCACTTGTTGATGGCTTCCATTTTCACTAGATCTATCTTCAACTCTCATCCACCAATCACATATCCAAGGTAAATAAATAATGGTTGATCAAATTCACACTTCTTTAGACTGGAAAATCATTAATGTTTCTTTAGTGTGTTCAATACCTATTATAAATGCGGGATATGCTCTCCCCAAATAGATCGGATTATTTGGAAAGGGCCAAAAGGGAAGAAGAAACCCATCTTATTGAAGCATCCTATCAAAAGCACTTGGTGGATGATGAAATATTTTTTGAACAACAACAACAAGTTAGCTTGATTTTGATTCTGTATCGAATATTTACGTTATCATTTATCGGTAATATAAATATCTCTCTATGTATGAAAGAGAGAAAGATTAGTAATGTACACCATCTTAGCCAACTATAATTATCCCTATATATATGAAAAAGAGAGATTAGATATGTACTTTTAATATAAAAACTGCTATATAGAGAGATAAAAAGAGAGATTGAAACTTCTATTTTTACATATCCATATTTGTATAAGTTATGAGTTCTGAGTTCTATTGAGTTGAGTGAGAATACAACCAACCTAGATCCATTTTAAATGATCAAAAAAATCACTTCAAGAGACTGGATCCCTTTTGGCACTTGATATATTTGGGGTTAACATGGATATATTCTAGTGATACACCGGTTGGATGCTCAATCAATTTCATGAGCCTACGAGATTTGTTGGATAATTGATTAATTTGGAACTGAGTAACTTGTTTTAGTGTAGACAAATTCTTGCAATTAAGCAATCAATATATTTTGGTTTTATGTTTTGAATGATCTTTCCCCATCATGATACTCGTGCACTGGCAGCAAGAAATTAAAGAAAGAAGACAACTATATGCTGTAGATCTTGTGGAGAAGAATAGGCTTATCCGAATGTTGAATAATAAGGTAGGGTTTTGCAAATTTTGACATTTCTGGGTATGGGATCAATGTATGGCTGTTATAGTAGGATCTATTTTTCCCTGGAACTGCAACTGAGTTATTTTGGTTTGTTTTGATAATGTACAATATCTTTCAAATTTAGGTAGTTGGCTGTCACCACAGAGAGTTTGAGATACTGAAGCGAGAAAGAGAAGAGAGGTTTGCATAACTCCGAGCAGTTCGAACACATGAAAGAGAGTTGCGCAAAAAGATGAAATATTATCGAAGGCATGAGGAGGCGAGGTTTTGATAAAGCTCAAGGAAGAGGAAGTTTCTTATTCTATTTCCCAGAGCTTCACTTTCAAGTTTCTGCTTCTGTTTCTTTGCCATCACTCTACTTTTTGTCAAGACTTTTCTATTTTATGGAATTCGTCCTAGCTTCCTTTCTTGTGTTGAAGACTCACGGAAAATATTTGTCCATGGATTTTTCATTTAATGGTTGGAAGCATGTTATAGTCCATCACTTGCTTTTGTAGCAGAAGGCAGTCTCAAGTTCATATTATTGTCATAAAAATTCCATCATCAATATTGCTTTTGATAATCATCATCATGATTTCCATCTTCGATTGAGGGATGAGAATTCATATTAGACCATCCCGTAATACTTTATCTAGTTAGTATAAATCAAAGATAATATCATTTGGAATGGAGTGGTGCTGATCCCAAACCTGGGTGTTTCTTGTTCTTGTAATCTTATTTTACCATTTGCAGTTGTTGATACACAATATTTTGTAGTTACTTATTATATGTTTTTCTCCAATTTATTTGCTGAGAAGCCTAATGCCTATTTTGCAGATACAAGGTTCACACAGCAGGAACTTCTTGCTTGCAGACTAGTTCTCACTCTAGCATGGGTGAGTTCAGACACCTGGCTTGAAGTACCATGGCTATGTTGAAGATTAATGTTATCAGGGATTCAACTATATTACCTGCACTAAAATTCTTGTGTGTTTTAATTGTGCAGGTCATCTCAACATTTATGCCGATTGGTATAATCTTCATCCCAATTGGAGTTTTTTGTCTCCTTGCTTCTCGGAGTGTATAATTCTTTTGACCCTAAAGTTACCTTTTTACACATTCTTCTACGTTTGAATTACTGGAACCCTATAACTGTAGTCTATTGTGTGGTGATAATTATGCATACATTTTTTGAAAGAGAGTGAAAATCACCTCCCATTTTCAGGTGGTTGAAATTGTGAACCGATATGAGACTGAATGCATCCGAGAGGAATACCAGAGTAACAAGTTGGCCTACATTCAAAGTGGTTCAACTTCCAAGAGTTACACTAGAATCCTGAGGGTGAGTTATAAGTTTCACTGGTGCAAATGAGATATGGAAAATTTGAACGCATAAAATATCAAATTACTAAAACTAAATCAAGATGCTAAGGGTACCTGCTCTGAGTAAAAGAATTATCAAAATAATTTTACATAATGTATTGGATGGACAACATACTATCATTTTCTGAAAAACGTATAGTAAGACCTAGTAGGATTCAAGAATATTTTCTTGTATGCATTGGATGCAATCAGCTCTTTGATAATTCAATATTACAAATTTGCATCCTTTGATATTCTTCTTCAAACATTAGCTTATATAGTTTAAGATGTATTCTGCACTATGGTACTATTTAAAAGGGAATGGTATTTTAAAGTTCAATTGGTAAGTAGCTTGTCTTTATGGCTTGGTTTAAAGGTTGATTACCTTTTGCTTGAGATATTCAAATAAGTGCTACATGCATTGACATAACCGCATAAATTACCTTCTAAGCTCGAGAATTTTTTTTTCCTTTTTATCTGAAGAATCCCCCAAAATATCATTAAAGATCATAAAATGACCAATGGGTTAAGACTTCCATTAGATTGCTGATACAGTTTAGTTATAATATTGTTTTCTGTTGAGAAACAAGTAACGAGGGATATGTATTCTGTCAAAATCATGTAAGACTTGTACCTTGATAGTAAAATGCCTAGTGGATGTTGATATGTTCACCTGGCTTTATGCCGACAATGCCGTGAGTAATTTATGGGCAGTATTCAAAGTTTTACACCAAACCGAAGTCTCAATGTAGGTTAAGGATGCTCTTATGGGTTCCAGGAGTTGCTTAACATACTTAAAGAATGTTCAACTCCAAAGTGTTATTTCTGTATGATGCTTCACAATACAAAAAGGAATGCTGCAGGTATGTCTATTGGCCAGTGTAACAGAGGTAGCAAAGAAAAGAACCAACAAACGTAGATTTAGGATCTTCTATCCTACTAACGTTGCATTGTATATTTTCTAGTTCCCCTGCAATCAACATACCTTGTGTAAAGAAGGAACCCTTAAGAACTAATAAGCTCTAGACTGGAAGAAGAGTACTAATGCCATCTGGTAAGTGGTGTTTAATGAGTGCAATTCTATGCATTAGGAACTCATCTTTAAATAGATAAAAATTCATCATTTGACTAGTGAAAGAAGAGTGACACCTTTAAGCACAAGAAGAAAGATGAGGCATTGCACCAGCCATCCAAAATCTACAGGACCTCAAAATATTTGTTACCCATATGAACCGATACTTAAGTAATTAGGATGGACTTCTTTAATCTCAGATTGGTCAAATGAATTGAACCATTGAGGCTATTGGGATGAACTTTAATCTCTGTTTGACTGAAAAGTGATTTTGTTTTCGATAAAAACGGGTAGGATATTTTATATTAAAAGAAGGAGATTTTATATTGTTCTATTTGAAGGTCAAATTGGTCTTTCAACAGGTCCAATTGAAGTTGAAATTCCCTCCTCTCATTGAAATGATGTTTCTCATCCTTGTCTTGCCATTCTTCTCGGCGTTGCTCCCTATCTTTGAGGTCCCGTTCCATCTCATGGAATCGACGCTTAAGCCTACGCAGATCATGAATTACCTGATGAAGACCATGATTGGTACATAAAAATGGCTCATCCAGAGCACTGTCGCTATCCATTACAGCTATGCAAAAATGTTCTCTAGTTGCGGTCGTCACCTTGGAAAAGATACGAAGAGAGCTCTTGAAATTGGAAATATTGCTGCATAAGACCTCCTTAGACTGATACTTGGACCCCAAATTTGATAATATAACAGATGAGGAGGGAAGCGGCTAATAATTATAGGAACATCCCATCTCAAGCCAAATCCTCTGCAAGTTAGTGTTGAGAGTCTGGTATCTGATACACCGTACACTAGTTCATGGAAACTTCCTATCAGGGATCAAATTTGAAGGGATTGTCTTAATTTCATATAGAAGGTTATTTACTCATACTGCCCTTCTATGATGAAGGTTTCTAAAAAACTCTCATTTCAAATGGCAATAACACATTAATTGCACACTTCATTTAAAAAATGTAATTACACACTTCATTAAAAAATGTGCTAAAAATATAATACATTTCAATTAAATTTATGACACATTACGTTCCAAAACGCTTCCTTAAAAAGGTGCTAAAACTACTGTTGAAGGACAGTGTAAAAACTGCCATAAGAAGGTGTTAAAACTACTGTTGAAAACGCTAACAAGATGATATTAATATATGCAATAAGCAGTATGAAGACGCTGTGAAGACATTATGGACAACAGAATAGCTGGAATGTGATGAGTGCACAAAAAATAGATGGAAACGGTACATAGTGGCAAAATTAAAGCAAATTTAAAAAGAAATACATGGCTCTCTTGAGTAGGCCTGTTACATGCATGAAAAATATGGCAGCACAAAGCCAGAGTTTGCCAGAATTAGTGTTGTGAAAATAGTCATAGCTGATGGACATTAATTTTAGCAACCTGATGTCTTTGTGGTTGGCCAATCAAGGAGTGCATTAGTAGAATTCACGCAACCAAAGTATAGTACTTGGATTTGGTGCTTTGAAAATAGAAATAGCTCATGGTCATTGATTTTGGCTACTTACTGTTATTCTTGGTTGATCCACTTAGGAGTTACTAGCAGAATTAGACCAAACACAACACAAATTATAGTATTTAATTATCATGTGTGGCCTTCAAATGTATTTCAATGGATTAACTTAGCTAACTCAAATAGAAATCATCTGTTACACAGACATTGACATGTTTGTTTGGGTGACAAATCAACTTCAAAATTTCTTTAGTATCATATATGCTCATTGTTTTTTATATTACTCCAAAAGTGCTTCCACGGTTCCACCATGCTTGAGGGTGCTTTATGAAAATGTGTGGTGTATGGTAAGTTGAATACCCTTTAGTTGTTTCTCTCCTACATTTTACCCAAAATATTATTTGGGTGAACTTGAGTTTGAAGACTTTGATGCCGAATCTTTTGATTGTGTGTGCAGAGGACAAGATCTCGGATATGGACATGGATTCAGATTGTGTTATAAGTTGATATTGATTCAGATTTAGATTGATTGCTTTTATGTGAAACAAAATAATTTGATAACTCACAATGCACCAATCTCCTTTAGATAAAAGACTAATTTGAAAGAGGAACATAATACAATAACAAAAACTTGACAGATATATTATGGTGTAACTCGAGTATCGAACAAAGGCTCGTTGATGCAGCATACATCATATATTTTAAGTTTTTTCAAATATAAATTAAAAGTGAAGCACAGAGTACATACATGACCTCCAGAATCCAATCCTTCTCCTAGTTTAATGCAGCAGAGCTTTGACCTCCAGAATCCAATCCTTCTCCTAGTTTAATGCAGCAGAGGTTTCATGAAAGATTCAGAGAACTGAGCACTTTCTAAGAAGGCCATCCATTCCAATGAGTAGCTTAAAAATTCTATTTTCCTAAGAGAATACATGCTACAACATTGCAGGCTCCACACTGATTTGCAATATTCAACTTTGAAAACTGAGAATGAACTGTCAAAGCCAGCCCACTGCTCCGAGTGCTCACTAATACCCATGTTTATATTGAATCCTTTATCAATAGGACAATTTTTTTTTCCTCGCATGCTAAGTCATGGAAGATGATTATTCTTATTATCGGTTCTATGAAAAACTCAATGCATGAACACAATATTCAACTTTGAAAACTGAGAATGAACTGTCATAGCCAGCCTACTGCTCTGAGTGCTCACTACTACCCATGTTTATACTGAATCCTTTATCAATAGGACAAGTTTTTTTTCCTTGCATGCTATGTCATGGAAGATGTTTTTATTATTATTATAGGTTCTATGAAAAATTCAATGCATGAACGCATGCACCATGTCCGTGAAACATCAATGCATATGGCTAACTTTTCTTGCATGCTGGAACATGTCAAATCTGAGTGTCTGCAAGCCATAAACCTAAATGATCTTATCCTAAATCATGTATCTATATTGTGTAGAAAAATGTTACCAAAAAAATGGAGCAAACAACAAGACCAACGTTCCAGCAAATATGGAACATAATTGACTAAAGAGCTTCACACATATTTGGAAGAGGAAAAAGAGATTTATGGTGATACTCTGGTTATATCTTCCACATATACTGGCTTTAACAGAAACAATCACCACTTTTGTGATCTAGTGTGTGAATATCTGAGGCAATTGCAAAATGTTCAATCTCTAGCTACTAATATATGAGGTATTTGCAAAATTTTGACTGCCTAGTTACTAATATCTGACGCATTTGCAAAATGTCCACTATCTAGTTACTAAATATGGGCACACAACAATAATTCTAATTCAACCAAGATATTATATCTTTCAGAAAAAGAAATCATATGAATGTGAATGCTTTCGTGATTGCAACCAAAGGCACATCTTAAATATGAGAATTATAAGGCAAATTACAGAGGTAAGTTTGACTCACTGAATTTCTATACCATCCATACCAATGGACAACTATTTATTTTATTTTATAACCTTCAAAATAAATGGACATGACTAGACCTGTAGAATAATAAGCATGTCTACATTTATTTTTATCCTCGTTTGCCAAAGTAATATTCTATGCCAGTAAAAGGTGAGTACCTGTAGGAATTGGTGGCAAATGCTTCACACACAAGAAATCAGAAGGAAAGAATAACCAAGACCATATTTTCCATGAAAAATCAAGGCAACTTTTCCAAGCTCTCAGAATATGAACACAAATTCCACAAAACAAACACACTGAATCACTCAGCGATCAAAGATCTTAAAGGAGCAGAATCAACCTAGAGAATTTTGCATACAATTAACCTAGGTCTAAACCAAGCAGCAAAAGACAACCGAAAATTATAGTACACAAAGTTGAATCCATGTATCAAACACTAAAGGCACGACAGACTGAAACTGCCAGTGTACTTACAAATATACCGATTATCATGCAACTAGAGAAGTGAGAGTCCAACTGAACAACCAATTAAATGAATATGAAAGAGCAATCCATTCACATTAACAATAGGCATGGCTGCCGTTCAGGGAAGGCTCTGAAAACATCTGTTTCGCAAAAGAAAATCCTAACCTATCAGACCCAACACGAGAAAGGCCACATGGAGATACCTGTGGAGGGGCCACCAACGCCAGGCCAAACAAGAGAAAAAAAGTCGAGCCGAAAACCGTGATGAAGAAAAAACCACCCGCAATATCCGAAGAAGGGAAATAACAGACGCATTGAAAGCCCAGATAGGACTGAGAAACTCATCACCCGCTACACATTCAATTTGCAGATCGAATACCAAGACCGCAGATCGACCACCAAGGCTTGGCTTGCCAGTGCCTACTGCTCACTACCGCAACGATTTATTTGAAATAATTTAATGCTATAAGTGAACGTTTAATTGTAAATTTGATTGTTTTTTATGGCGCATTAAAGGCGAGTTAACCATCCGGATTCTAAATCAGTCCGAAACTGTCCCACTCTCCAAATTTACATTAAAAAAAACTTGAACTGTGAACACTGAACCATGGAGGGTCGCTCAGGCCATCAATGCATTTTGCACTTGTGGACAGTGGCAGGATGTTAGCTTGGAGGCGGAGCTGGGAGTTAGTAGCATGGTCCATCACCCGTGTTGACGGGCAATTTTAGTCTTAGCCCTTTTAGTGGCATTTAAATTTAAATGATCAATTTTTTTTCAAATGACAAAAATAAAAAACTTGATTTTAAATGATGGGCAAAATTCACATACCACTTCATAGATGGGTTGAGAGCCCTTTGACGGGCTGTGACAACCTGAATTTTGATCCTTGCTTCCTATCATCATTCTGCCTCTGGTTGAACCTGAGCGATTCACCTTATGGGGGAGAAGGACATCGCAAGATTTGGATGACATCCCATCCTGTCGTGACATAATATCTATTAATCTCTCATGTGCGAAAATTATGAAAGAACCAGCCCCTCACTTATAGTATGATGCTTTTGATGTGCAATAATCACGGCCTCTTTGTTTGAGAACGTGTCTCTTCCTTGTCATGATCACGATGATTGTCTCTATAAAGCGGTTCCACTTGTCCCTTGAGTTACTCTCCATTCTGAAGTCTCGATCCCGAGTTAGGATAGGAAACTTTAGCTCCTTATGGAATTGCTTCATAGTGTTCTTTTCCAAGGTGGTTTGCATAACATCCCTCTGTTCCTTTCAAGGATTTGTTGGCCAACGAATCCGCATCACAATTGTGGGCCCTTAGGACATGAAAAAATTAACCTTTGGAATTCTCTTCAGGTTTTCCAAAACTCTGCTTTGGATCCTAGCCAAGGTGGAATTTTGCAGAGGAGACCGGTACTTCATCGCTTTAATTTAAAGCTTTGAGTCTCCTAGAATTATGACATTTGAAATTCCTTTCTTGATGAGCATGTTTGTTCCTTGCCATAAGGCCAACAATTTCACTTGGTTGTTTGAAGCCTTTCATAGTGTAATTTTTCATTACTGATAAATAGGGGATTGACTTACGAGTAATGATACATGGAGCTAAGAATACATTAAATACAACATTATGAGATCATTGGTAGATTGTAGAAGGTCGTTGGAGCAGATATCAACAAGCATGCAGGCCTTATTTCATCTTGCATAAGTCAATGGGCAATTAGAAATTAGAATTGCATGCATGCAAAAGTAAAGTCACGCAAACCCTAAAAGTTACATGCAAACCCTAAAAGCTATATAAGAAGGTTAGTTGAACCAAAAGGACATCTATGATCATTATTACCTTTGAGTTTGGTTTCGAGAGCAGCAGCAACAGTAGCCGCAACAGCAAGTTGGGGTTGGAGACGTGAGTCTTTAGCTAGCTAACAAGTGTTTTCGGTAGTGAAATATATCTACCCTAATCACTTTTAGGCTATGTCACAAGGTTCGAGTTCGAGTTCGGGTTTGACAACCTTTAGGTTCGATTCGGGTTCGAATTTTTCCATAAGGTTTGGATGAGGTTCGCCATTAGGTTCGTATGTATATATATAATTACTTTAAATATAATTATTAATGATATTATATTGTAATTAGTAATTACTTATAATTATATTAATTATTAATTATATATTAACTTTTATATATAATTATATTAAACTTTAAAATTATATTATATAATTTTAAAGTTTAATATACCTATATATACATAAAATTAATACATACATATATAATATAAAAGAAGTGAAAAATAACAGTCGTAAATGTGATACATTATTACATATGCGACTGGTAAATAACTAAACCATAATAAATATCATAAAATATGGAGATTAGCGGGTTAACTAAGTCAAAGGTTTTCGATTGATGGAATCGCTCAAGGGAAATTGCGTCCCTGAAGGTTTTCGATTGATGGAATCGCTCAAGGGAAATTGCCTCCCCAAGAGGTAGGGTCGAGGGTTCACATAGTACGCTCTGTATGTTCACGTCACACTGCATTTGAGCCAGCGATTATAGGTTCCAGTATACAACCTCAATCGATATAAAATATGTCTCTAGTCTATTTCCTTAGATTTGACGAGACTCGCACACAACATGAGAATCGATGGTGGTTCGAGGAACCTAATCGAACCCAATTTTTTTGTTAAGGTTCGCCGAAATTAGAACCTCAAGCTTGAAGTTTGATGAACCCTGTGACTTAGCTTTTAGGATAGATCACTCAGATCTATCATCAGCATCTCAGGCATTCATCATTCTTCAGATTTTCAGCACACCCCAGAAGACAAGTTCACCAGGTTCACATTTCTACTGCTGGGGGGCGTATTGGAAATTCAGGGAACAATTTGCAGAGGTCCAGAAACTCCATATTTTATCTGCATGCTTCCACCATCATCACCGGAGGGGCCATATTATTATATAGGGATATTACCGAGTCATTTGCTATTCGTCCGCAGGAGTTACAAGCAGAAACTATAGAAGAGGAGGGCGTCATCCTATACAAGCAAACCAATTTTCTATTGACCCTAGAGGGAGAAAATTTCTGCATGTGTCATTCTTTCTCTCTAGCTAAGTCATACCACCATTTCCAAAAATTTATAGCACCATCGAACAAGTATTGAAGCTGTTACGAGGAGATTTCTATCCATAGAAGGATGTTTTACAGCTGCATGGGTGTCATCTCTAAGCTGGCTTCACGTTTTGGATATCTGGCGGATGCATGGCATGCATGTCTTTGATATATTGAAGATGCTCCACAACTATAAATATTGGCATGTACTTCAAATCGAGCCGAGTTATATTTCCTATTTTATCTCCGGATCTGCTATATATTAGGGCTTTTTAGCACGACACTTATTTTGCATGCAAATTTTATTATCATTCAAACACACTTGAAACACATAAACCACAATCATATTATCAAATAAAGTAGAATATCAGTTGGGATATTACAGTGGTATTCTTCTTCGCTGGAAGTGGGTGTAATTTCCTTACTAGGTCGTCATCCTCCATTCTAGAGTTGATAATCAAGTGGTATGCAAGTGTGGGAAGACAAAGTTATTAACCGGGGATTGTTATCAGACTTCTAGAGCAACAAGAACTTCTGTTACAAAACGACAGTCATCTTGGGTTTGGAACGCCTTACATCAGAGATCTGCCTTCACATATTTCTAGACATGTATCTAATATTTTCTCAATTTATAATTCAGTAAATATATGTCACCTGGTGGAATATTTTCAATTATTTTAGCAATCACAATAGTATTATCAGATTTTCTTGGGAGTTGATATGAATTGCATGCAAATGATATGGAACTATTAGGGTATGTACCTTAAACTAAACCATTGTAATACAAACAAGCCATTTCAACTGTTGAAAGGTACAACAACAGTAAGTGGAATCTTACAGTGGTATCAGAGCCTTGGATTCAGCTAGCTTGTGTGTACATGCTATTTTATGAATCCGGAATATAGGGAACCAATCACTTTGAAGGAGGTCGAGTTTCCTTGTGTCTTCTGTTGTCTAAGTGTTGAAGGGCACACTTCTTTTGCTAAGGATCTCTGGCTCATGTGAAGGACGCACTTATGATGTATTAGAATAGGGTGCAGTCCAGTAGAGGGTCACATCTGTTGGAGAAAAGAGGGCATGTTTCCCTTACAAATATTTACATCTGCTACCATCAAATGTGTGTGTGGTGCCTAGATCTGAAATAAGAAAGACACATTGTTATTTGAAGATTCTGTGGGTTGTGTAAGGAGTGAAGGGAACACTCACCCTGTAGATAATCTTTCTCGAGTTTAGTGCCTTCATTCTCAGATACTAATCCACCAATATTTAAAGGAGGACAAGCCTATCTTTTACTGCTGCCACATGAGTGTTAAAATACAGTCATAAATGAGGGCGCATCAAGTAAAGGAGAACTCTCACTGTAAAGAAAAAAAGGGGTTTACTACTGCTGATATTATTGTTCATTAATGATGTATGGTGTTGATAGTGTTTGTGGGGTGACTTCATTCCATACTGGGCATTTGCTTCTTCACTAATATGTTGTAGATACCACCAGACAACCATGACGTAGAATTTATTTCACTGTGCATCAATATTAAAGAGTGTTGTAGGTAATCTCAAGGTCCACATTAGAGGATTATTTATTATCATATTTACATCTTGTTTACATTCACTAATGTTCACAAGTAGTATATCTACAATGCCACTCCTTGTGTTTATGATTTCTTAATTGTATAGAATCTACTTGATTTTGATGTCTAAAGGATATATCAATGAAAACCAATGAGTCTAAAACAACATTGAAACATTTTAAGCAACCAGATTTGTTAAAGAAGGGAAGAATATTACTACAGCAATTGACCAACCATTTTTTAACGAAACCACACACCAAGCTATTTCAGACAATGTATTTCCAATCAGATTTAACCACACAGTAAGTTACAGTAATGTGTCCTTTAAGTGTTTGAAGTCATCACTAGGAATTTGAAGTCAGCGTTATGAGAATGCTATATATTTCTTGTAAATTGGTGTGGATGGATTTCTCATTATAACAATCATCTTAGCTATTTTTAATGAATGTTGCAGTCTTTTGTTTGTTTTAGAAGTTGCTGTGATTCATTTCTTTATATCATGTGCAGGTTAGTGCTGTAAATAGCGTTTTGCAAAAGCCTATGAGTTTAATTCAAGGCCCTCCCGGGACAGGAAAGACTGTCACCTCAGCATCTATTGTATACCATTTAGCCAAGCAGAGTCAAGGCCAGGTAACAAGTGATATCTTTGATGGATTGTTAAGCAATGCTAACTGAATTGTCATTATGTTTTCATATTCAAGGGCTGTACTTCATTACAGAGGCCTTATCGATACTTGGTCTAATTCTGCTTCCATTAGTAACTATACTAGGTGCCTTCTCTTTTATGGAAGATATAAACTAGGCCATTCTAGATTGATATTATTACTTGCCATGATCTTGAGCTCTGACCTATGACCTATTTTTGTCATCAGTTGACATTAATACAATTTCACTTCATTCATGTGATTTAGGTCTTGGTATGTGCTCCAAGTAATGTTGTTGTTGATCAACTTGCATAGAAAATTATTGCCATGGGTTTGAAGGTGTCCTTGCTATCATGTATCTAATTATATAAGTTCCTTCTTAAAAATGTTTGAAAATACATGTTTTGAATCTCTTGTGCAAGGCTTTCTACTTTTTGAAGTCTAATCATAGGAAACGTGCATAAGATATTTTTTTGGCTATATTCTAAATGGCATATTAATATAACAAGGAAGTTTCATTGCTTTGACATTACAGGTGTCAGACTATGTGCAAAATCAAGGAAGGCAGTGAGTTCTCCAGTTGAACATTTAACACTGCATTATCAAGTTGTTTTTTTAGAGTCTTACCATCATATTTTCCGGCTATTTTTCTGTGTTCTGGTTTTTACCTAATCCCAAGGCATTTACATGTTGTGTTTCTTTGTAAAACAAATACAGGTTAGGCACCTTGACACTTCAGAAAAAAAGTGAATTGTACAAACTTCAACAGTTGAAATATCAATAAGGTATGGAAAGTCCAATCCATTCATAAGTTATGTATTATTTGTAGATTAGGAATATAATATTTACCCTCCAAAGATTTGCTAGCCAATTGTTGATATTATTTAAGCAAGTGGATGTGTATATGATGCTTTTGTCAAATTGGAACCAATTTCTTGTTTGGTGTCGAAAGCACTCCTAGGGTTGTTGTTGTATATGCTTTGAATAAATTGAGGTGGATGTATTTTCTTGTTAGGTATGTCATTTCTTTTAAAGTATGCTAACGAAGATGCAATAACAGAGGAACCTTTTGTAATATCTGATTTGGCCAAGAAAATTACTCTGCTTGAGCAAGTTTGATCTAAATGAAATGTTCTATGTATTGTTTTGGTAATGAATTCTATTAATTACTACAAATGATACATTTTTTAACATTGCATATAGGTGAGCTTTCAAGTGCGGATGAAAAGAAATACAAAGTACTCAAGAGGGCGACAAAAAGAGAAATAACTCAGAGTGTTGATGTCATCTACTATACTTGTGTTGGTGCGGGTGATCCCAGGCTATCCAATTTTAGGTTTTGTCAGGTAGTACTAAAGTTTAGAGTTGCAAGTGGGATTACTACATATTAGTATGAGTTTTTTAGCTGTTTGATCACCTAAATGTTGGGTTACTGTTCAGGTCCTTATTGACGAATCAACTCAGGCTACCGAACCAGAGTGCTTGATTCCTTTAGTTCTTGGAGAAAAGTAGGTAATAACCTAATCTAGCCTTGTAGAGTTGCTTTCGAAGATATTATGTAATGAGAAAATGATTCCCATTGTATCTTATTTTGCAGAACTTATTATTTTATAATAGCAAATATAATATAGGATTGACATGCAAGTTGGTCTTTTCTTTTTAAATTTAGGTGGTGCTAGTTGGGGATCATTGCCAATTGGGTCCTATGATTATGTGCAAGAAAGCAAATGGTGTTGGTCTTGCACAATCTTTGTTTGAGCGACTTGTACTGTTGAGTGTCAAGCCTTTTAGGTTACAGGTGAGATTGTTATTTGTATTTTTGTTTGTTTGAAATAATCACACATTCTTTCCTTTTATGCAAATTTAGGAAGCAGTCAAGTGTACTTGAAATTTGCTAGATTGTGTTTGTTAATAAGCATTTTGAAGCTAATAGTTGTCTAACCTTAAAGAGACGTGGTAAAGCTATTGATGTGATGTCTGTTCTCAAATCTTACCTTCGTCATGGTGATTTTTTTCTTGTCTTTATTAATTTTCCTGTGGTGCACTTCTGGAGTGCCCTTGGTTCTGATAATTATTTGTTTCAGTTTAGTTGTGGCTATATCTAAGGAAGGTTGGCCAGAGATAAATTTACAAAAATTATTGAATGTTTCACACCGATTTTCATATAAAATGTGTCAACTATAATGTTGGGTATTCTTTTATTATTTCATTCAACTCTTTTTGAAATATGTGTTGAATTTATTTTGCTTGCTTATTTTGGTAGTCTTCAGACTTCTATAAATATATGTTTCTTTTTCTAGAATTGGCTGATATGGTAGCTTATGCTTTGTAACACTCAGTCTGAAATATTTTTCTTTCATGTACTTTTATATTGTCATTGATAGATTGTTTTATGAATGGAAAGGTTTGCTTACCTTATTTGACTTTTACTTTGCTTGATTTCATATAATGATGTTTTTCTCATATATTCAGGCACGCCAAGAGATATTCTGTAAATTGGTATCACATCCATTACAGAGGTATTTCGTTCTCTCTGGTAACATGAATGGATATGCCAGATAGGGAAAATGTAGAAATTCAGGCCTGCAGTAGATTAATTTCACCCACAACAATTAACAATTGATCATGCAAATTATCAACAATGGAGACTGAATATGGAGCTGTAACACAAAATTATATTAACTGAGTGTACAATAGCCAACCGTGTAATATCATAGGCTGCTGAATATATAGAATACATGAGCAAATCGAATGCATAAGGAAGCATCCAAATCTAGCATAAAGCAGGCTTACCCAAAATAGGCAAATCCCCCATAGGTGTAAAAAGCTGATCCCAAATCTATCAAGGACCCCACGAATTAGCAAGGGCGCATGGGCAAGCTAAAGAGTGGTCAAATGGCAGCTCATACATGCTTTTGCATGGAGGAAAGAGTGGAGGATGAAAGGGGAATAAAACAGGTTCACCTCACCTAGTCTAGCTTTCCTTATGTGCTTTAAAAACTGGAAAAGCAGTCAACAAAGCAGAAAAAGTAGAAGGGCGCCTAGGAGGCTAGGAATAAAGCAGATTTGATTCCCAGGACTTTCCAAAGCGCTCCATGAGTCAATAATGGCAAGTTTGACCTCTATGGATAGGCAATTAGCTACTTGCACATGGTGGGACTCATGGACTAGGCAAATAAGACAAAATAAATGAAATAATGTCTAAGTGGGTAAATACTATGGGTTGATTATTCTAACAGAAAATTGTACATAGCTCTAAGGAATTAGTTTATCATAAATACTAGTTTTTTTTTTTTTACAAAAACGGTTAAAATTATTATTAAAGACTGGCAAATGGGCTGCCAGGACCTTTACAAAGCAAATTCAGATTCATTGTACTGGTCTTCCTTTCCAGCTTAGTTCCTTTACTAATTCTGATCTTGATGATCTCCCGATTCTTTGCTTTATGGAATCGCACAAAGAGAGTTTCCTTCATTGACTATTAGCTGACTTTTATTCATAAGAGCACCTCGGTTGGCTTCAGCGTCCACAAGACTATTTAGATTCCTTAGCACATGCTGAATCTTATAAGTTCTGAAGTGAGAGAGGAGGAGGAGGACTTTCCTGAAGATTTGGGCAAGATATATATTCGAGGGCATCTTCTTGGTGTGAACAGCTTTAATTATCAGCCTGGAATCACCGAAAATATTAATCTTTTGGATGTTCATATTTCTTTCCTAGATTAGGCCTTGCCATAATGCCAGGATTTCAGCTTGGTTGTTGGAAGCTTGTCCTAGGCCCCAAGCATAGGAAAAATGGATTTTTCCAGAAGGTTAAAAAATAATACCGCCTCCTCCAGCTTGCCCGGGGTTCCCTTTCGAGGCCCCGTCGAAGAAGAGACACCATTCATTTAGCATTGATCTCCACTTGATGAAATCCATTTCAGCCAGTCTAATTTCCCAGCTGGCCTTGTGTGGCGAGTTCATGGCTTCATTTTTGTTTTGAGCTGGCTAGAACTCCTTAAACCATTGCTCTTCTTCGCTGGAGAGAGGGGCCGTGTTACTTTTGGGAGCCTTAATTTTTAATGCTTCAGACAGCATGACCCGGGCTTTGATGGCAATTTGAGCTGGGAGTCTACTTTCATCCTTGAATATTCTGTTATTTCGCTCCAACCAAATTTTCCAAGATAAAAACTTGGGGATCCACATCCACGTGATTTTAATTGATTTTTTATTGCTCAGGCCATGAGGATAAAGGTGAAGCCAGCTTGCCATCTCCACGACTGGGCTGGGAGGAGTGATATCGATGGGGCCAAACATAATTCTCCATACCTCTTGAGAGAAATCGCAGCCTATAAACAGATGATCAGCGTTTTCTTCAGCAATTTTACACAGTGGGCAGCGAGAAGGCCCAACCCAGCGTTTCTTCTTAAGATTGTCAGAGGTAAGAATACTGTTATGATATAACTGCCAGGTGAAGAGATCGATTTTTGGAATGGAAGGATGTTTCCAAAGAGCTTCCCACAGGCCTGGATTGGGTGGATCCCAGGGACGTTCCAGAATAGCATTATAACCAGCAGAAGGAGTGTATTTACCTGTTCCAGAGCCCCAGCCCCGTTTGTCAATCGATTTGGCAGTGGAAGGCGATTTCCCTTGCAGAATGTCCAACAGCAGCAGCGCTTCCTCCTTCAGCTGCTCTGGGTAATCTCCAAGCTGCCAGTTTACCCAGGATTTGTTATCATCATTTCCCCATGATGAGATATCCCACAACGTGCTGCAATTCTTGTCAATGAGCTAGGCTCAAATATTCCTCAGCTCGTTCAGGCAATTGAGGGGCTGATCTCCTAGTATAGAATCATCCCAGATTTTTATGTTTGCTCCATTCCCAGGGATCCAAGTGAGCTTGGAAGTGAAGAAGGGCAGAGCTTTTTTGCAAAGCAGGAATATTGGAGAGCCAGTCTGCCTTTTAGGAGGCTTTTCTAGGAACCTTTTCCTGTTTCCAGTGAAATATTTTTTCCGGAGGATCTGCTTGCTCCAAGTAGTCTTGCCGAAAACCATTTTCCAGAGGATTTTTCCACCCATGGCTAGATTTTGGGTGGCTACATCTCTGATTTGAAGGCCCCCCTCTAGCTTTGGCTTTTTTATTTTGTACCAGCTAACAAGATGCAGTTTATTTTCATTATTACGTCCCCCCTCCCAGAGGAAACGCCGGAGTAGCTCTTCCATCTTGTTCGTAATGGTTTTAGGAGCTAACAGAACTGAGCACTGGTAAATAGGTAGGCTGGTAAGGACAGAATTAATCAAAATATTTTTTCCTGCCTTGTTGAGCCAGGAGGGTCCCCAATCCTGGATTTTATTTTTGAGCTTGTCCAACAGGGGTAGCCAGTGAAAAAATTTGGGAGAGGCTTTGAAGATAGGGATGCCCAGATAGGTGAAGGTGTCCCAAGATGAGATGCCTTCCATGTCAAGGATTCGGGAGATGTTCAGCATTTCAATAGGGGAGCAGTTCCAGCCATATATCTTGCTCTTGTGGAGGTTAATTTCACTGCCAGAGCTATTCATGTAGAAATCAAGTTCTGACTTGAAGTTCCTGGCTGTTCTGGTATTGGCCATTCCCAATAGCAGAGTGTCATCAGCGAACTGGGCGTGGTTTACATCCTTGACCTTGGGAGCTATTCTTATGCCTGAGAGAGCTCTGTCTTGGAGACTTTTATTCAGCTGGAAACTTAGGACAGAAGCCTGAATGACAAAGAGAACAGGAGAGAGAGGGCAGCCTTGCCTTAAGCCTCTTGAGGCTTGGAAGAACTTGGTAGGCCGGCCATTGATCAGTGGAGCTATCCAGGGAGCTGAAATGCAGGCTTTAACCCACTGAATAAAATTCTGATTGAACCCAAAATTTCTCATGGCAGCAAAGAGGAAGTCATGCTTGACACGATCGAAAGCGCTGGCTAAGTCCAGCTTGACTTCCATTCCTTTCTCTTTATTCCTGTAACTTGAATGAATGGCTTCCTGGACTAATATTATATTGTCTAGAATCTGCCTGCCTCTAACAAGCCCTCCTTGGTTTTCCGGAATCAACTTTGGCAGAATTTTTTTGAGTCTATTGGCCATTATTTTAGTGGTGATTTTGTAACCAGTGTTGCAGAGGGAGATTGGCCGGAACCTATTGAAGTTCCTGGCCCCTTTTTCTTTTGGGATGAGAGCCAGGAAAGAAGAATTTGTGCTGCCTCCCAATTTGGAGCAGCTCTGCGTCTTCTTGATCATTCTGTACAAGTCCCTTTTAATGATGTCCCAACATGAGACATAGAACCGGGCGGTGAATCCATCCGGCCTGGGAGCTTTGTCCGGGTCCATGTTGAAGAGGGATTTTTTGATTTCTCGAATACTCACAGGATAGTTCAACAGCTGGTTGTCCTCTTCACTTATCAGCTTTGGGATCACTGAGAGGGGGAAGGAGTTCGGATCCACCGAGGCCAGGTCCGGGGCAGAGTACAGTTTATGGAAAAAGGAGTGGGCAGCTTCCTTAATGCCATTGGTGTCCTTTATTATTTGGTCTTGAATCTAAATTTCGTTGATGGAGTTGAATATTTTCCGAGCTTGGGCCTGCTTGTGAAAAAAAGTGGTATTTTTATCTCCAGATTTGAGCCAGAGCGTTCTTGATTTGACTCTCCAGTAAGTTTCCTCCTCTCTGCATGCTTTTTGGTACTTCCTTTGGAGATCAGCTTCCTTGTTGAGTAAGGCAGGGGTAATAGCAGACTCTTCCATGGCCAGTTGGTGCCTTTCCAGGGCCTTATCCATTCTTTTCCTTTCATCTGTAGGCGATCTTAGTCTTCTAGCCCAAGATTTCAGATCAGCCTTGAGCCTTCTTAATTTGCCTTCCCATACAAAGAAGGGAGATCCATGAATCGGTTCATTCCAGGAATTGTACACTATGTCAAGGAAGCCTTCCTGATCAACCCATAAAGGGCTGAACTGGAAGGGGATGGGGCCTAACTGAGCTTCAGCGGAGAGGGTGAGTGAGATTGGTTTATGATCGGAGGTGTAGTGCGCATGGATCTTGGATGAAGCCATGAGGCCAAGGGTGAGGAAGGAGGAGTGAATAAGGAACCGGTCTAGACGAGCCGCAATGTGGCCAGGCCCAAATCTTTTATTGGACCAGGTGAATTTTCCTCTAACAGGGGTAATGTCTACTAGATCCCAATCCAACATCAAGTCTTCCACCCACTCTCTGGCAGGGTCCCGGACTATTGGTCCCCCTTTTTTTTCTGCTAGGGAAAGGGTTACATTTAAGTCTCCAACAATAACTAGATTCTCAGGGTTATGCTGGTTCAGAAAGATAGTCAACGAGTCCTAGCACTCTTTTTTTTCCACCAAAGAGACAGGAACATACAGGTTAAAGATACTTACAAAGTGACCAGAGTCTTTGTGGTGCAGCTTGGTGAAAAGCCAATGTGTGGTGCCTTCTTCTTCAACAAGATCAAGCTTTGCGGAGTCCCAGAAAGTTTCCAAGCCTCCCGAAGCCCCTCTAGCGCTCACAGCCCTACCTGGGCCTTTTTTCCAAAATGAATTCCTAGCTCGGAGGAGAGCTTCTTCCTCCATTTTCGTCTCCTGGATAAGGAGGACTTCCAGCCTCAATACTCTAACTAAATCCCTTATAGCTTCTTCTTTTAGAGGGGTGCCTAGTCCTCTGCAGTTCCAGGAGACGTACTGCATTATTTACTTGTTTGAGAGGGATGACCCCCTTTCGAGGTTTTCCCAATCTTCAACCCTGATCTGGTATTCATCATTTCTGGGATAGTGTGCTGTGAGCCTTGAACTACATCCTTGTAGGACTGCTCTTCTCTTCTTTTCTTCTCAGGCTTTCGTCCCCGCTTTGGCTGATTTGGAGAGACTGACGGGCTGCTTACTTCAGTGTCCCCTTCCTCAGAGGAGTCAACTCTTGTTTCCGAACTCAGGCTGGTGTGTTCCTTTGGCAGACTGGAGGTAGATCGGTGAAGGGCAGAAGCGCTTGGGCTTTGAGATCCCTGAGCTTTGCCAGCTTTTGAACCATGTGCAGGGTTTAGGGCCTCACCAGGGATTTCCTGAGGGATGGGTGTTGGATTGCCTTCCTTTGGTGGATCTTGATTCGTTTTCTCCTTGTTTTTGTTGTTGCTGAATGTTTTCCCTTTCTTCGCTTTCTGCCATCCTTCTGCATCTTCTTTTTCAGCAGCCAGCTTGGGGCAATATCTTTGGAAATGGCCGTGTTCTTGACAATTCCTACATTTGAAGGGCAAGTGTTCGTAGTCCAAGTTTTGGTAGTGAGTCTAGGATCCTACTGTTAGTTTTACTGCCTCAGGTAGACCGGCTTCAAGATCCACTTCAACACAGATTCTGGCGCAGGAGTATTGACCTTTGTTATCTGCTTTGTCAATGAATTGGCTGATTCCGTTCCCTATTCTCTTCAGGGTGTCAAAGTCCCAGCAGTGCATTGGGAGATTGGGGAGTCTGACCCACACTGGCACCTCTTTGGGGAGGTCGATCGCGAGATCGAAGTCTGGTGTCCATTTATTCAAGTAAAGGCCCTGCATTCCCATGAAATAGGGGCCGTTCCTGAAAACTAGATCCCGGTCTTCTTCTAAGATGAATTCAAACACAAAAAAACCTCGGCCAACGGGGTAGCAGGTAACGCCTTGTTTCAGATTGGGTTTCCAATTCCGCTGAATCCAGTCATCTGTGGTCTTGGCATACGGCCATAGTCCCATGAACTGGCCCACTAGGCCTCTCTTAGCCAGAGCCAAGGCTGTTTTCATTGGTTTTTCTTCAGGGAGAGCTATTTCCGGGATTTCTTCTAGCTTCTTGATGAACTTTGGAATGGCCGGGGGAGAGATCTTTTTTCCTCTGCTCTGGAGGAGCCTTCTGAAGGCATCCTCATCCGAGATCGAAGGGGGGGGGGGGGGGGGGGCCCCCCCCCCGGGGGGGGGGGGGGGGGGGGGGGGGGGTGTCCTCCCCTCCCCCAGGCACCGCCATACAGAAATCTGCTCGCTACCACGCAACCCTAGCGTGCTGCTCCTCCTCTCGCTCTCCAGCGCGCGCTTCAATCGGAGAGACCAGCTATTATCATAAATACTAGTTACTGGTAAGTTGCAGTAGTAATAATTATGTAGTTTGTAGATTTCTATCTACCATAAATTTGTTTGAATATCATCATTGTCAAGCAATAATAACTTCTTAAAGGGTGCTAGCTCAATGGTAGAGCGCTTGCCTAATTATAGGCAGGAGGTTGGTGGTTCGATTCCTCCGTGTCCTATCATAAATTTGTGTCTATAAAAATGACTGAATACGCATATATACGACTATTAGTAGCTAATTTTTTGTATCTTAGTCGTATTTAGCTTATTCATTAATATGTTATCATCTAGTAGTTTATTTAGTCGTATATTTGGTCATTAATTGTTGCAATCAATGACTAAATCAATGACTAAATCTATGACTAAATCAATGACTAAATCATTGACTATCAATGACTAAATCAATGACTAAATCATTGACTATCAATGACTAAATCAATGACTAATAATCCAAGCTATTAATGACTAAGTGAAATACGACTAGCTGTAAGATAGTGGAAATTAGCTACTATTAGTGGCTGAGTAAAAAATAGTTGTTCATAGGATGATTTTAGTCATTTTTTTAGTCATTAAATTCTCATTTTGTACTAGTGAATTCTTCCCAAGACCTCTGCAGTTTATGGAAAGAAACAACATCAGGTAGAAACTTGTTTCTGGGCCTGCGCTCTAAGTGCCCAAGTGATGGTGTGTTGTTTTCCAGCCAAGACGTCCCTTGCACTTTTCTTCCTAGATTTGCTCATAATGGAGGTTCTACCTCTGAGTCTAGGAGACAAAGGAAGCTGATCAGTTCCCAGTCCTCTTTGCATAGGAGCCTTCATCATAGATCTGAGTGGATACCTGTGCAGGCTTTCTGTTCTAGAAGCAATGTTGTCCTCTGAAGCCATTGAGTGCACTTGAGGTGATTGGGGGGACTGTGCCAAGGTTGAATAAGAAGTTGGTCTGGTTGGATGAAGGTTAGAGGAAGACAGAGAAAAATGAGGGGGGGTAAGATCATATACAACAGAGGAGGGATTTAGTGAGAGAGAGTGATTAATATAAGAGGGGTCCAGAGAGGATATAGGGGATTCAAGACTCGTTTGGTTGTGATTACCCATGATACCCTCCGTAGAGGGAAGAAATTATTGAATGGGGTTCCTAGTAAGATATTCAACTATCCTCGAGTCAGAGGAGCTAGGTGAATCAACAGCGTAAAGTAAAGGCCCAGTGGAAAAATAGGTTCTTTTAACCCCCTTTTTAAACCACCCAGACAATGAAAGAGGTTCTTTCTGTTCCATGAACATGACAAAGCTGCATGGTTTTTTTTGTAGACTACCCAGTCTCCTTAGGATGAGGAATGGAAACCAAGTCAAAAGAATATACTCGATGAATGGGTGGCCTCCATAACTTCATTATGCGTAGCCCCCACCACTTCAGGTTCTATTGTTGTCCTAGTGAGAGATGAGAATATTTTATCCCCCCCAACCAATAAGGGCAGATCCACTAGTTCCAAGGGCATATCAAGGATTTCTGCATTGATACCAGCCCCCATTGGATAAAGAATGGAGGCATCCAAGGAAGACAAAGACATGCTAATTGATGGAGTTTCCCCCACCACTTCATTTAAATACTCATCGTTTCTAGTGGGTATGTCCAAATAGTTAGTTGACTTACCTTTGAGCTCATAAAAAACTAGAATATCAACATTCGAGAAGGAGCCAAAGACCAATGCATTATCGAGATCAGATAAGAGCATGATGGGTGCATTGGTAGCGCTATGTTTACTTAGCTCAGTCGGTGAATCTGACACATTAGGAGATCTCTGCGGCACCTCATGGGAGAACCCATCTGACAATAAAGGAACATGGTATATATCCATGGGCCTAAACTGT
Source organism: Pseudotsuga menziesii (assembly GCA_001517045.1). Lineage (NCBI taxonomy): Eukaryota > Viridiplantae > Streptophyta > Pinopsida > Pinales > Pinaceae > Pseudotsuga > Pseudotsuga menziesii. The sequence continues at coordinate 37,747 of LPNX010392307.1, read as the reverse complement.
CTAATGAAGGGAATCGTGCAATCTTTGATCACATGACCATAGGTGTGACACCTGTTACAATGAAAGGGGATTCCAATATAATCCAGAATCTGCCTATGAGAATAATTCCCTTTGGATATTTTCATTTCATCCCATAAGCCCTCGTGCAGGTCAACATCTATTAGAATTTTAGCCAATGACATCAATCCCGATTCTTTGAAAGTCAAATCTGCCTTGATAAAGGATCCAACAACATTCCTTGTGAGCTCAAAAATTTCTTCTGACCATAAGTCAGGTGGTAATCCTGGCAGCTTAACCCATATTAGATCTCTAGCCAGTTTAGATGATCCTGCGTTGAAGGTGGGGCTCCATATGGAAAGATTATAAGCAAAGTTCCCAAGGGTCCATAAACCCTTAAGTATATTGTTGGAATCCTCAACTTTATGAAAGACATAGACAAACCATCCTTTGGAAAGAGCGTAGGAATCTAGGATGTAACTTAAGATTAAGGACCATGAAGCCTTAGACCACTCCCGAAATTTTTTAATGGAGATCCCACAGCCTTCGAATCTTCCAATGAGGGCCAGATCCGTTAAGGGGATAACTTATTCCATCCTCACTTCTTCCCCCAAATAAATATTGAGGGGGCTACTCTTTCTTTTGACACATTTCACATTGAGGATATTAGCAAGGCCCCCTTTTTCATCTTGTGTGGATAAACACTCGACACCCCTCGTGTGTTCAGAGGACCTCCTTGGGCTGACAGATGCATCCATGTTCACTAAGGGTCCTTCCCCGGTTGGATAAGACTGGATAATAGGTCCCTTGTCCAGAGTGGGGATCGTCTTTTTCTTCCTACCCATCATTGATCCTAAATGATACTGATTGTAGAGAAACCTATGTGAGTGAGACCATATCACTGATGAAGAGCGTTGTTAGCCAACAACATGAAAATACAAGAAGAACAAAATATCGTTGAAGGCAGTTGATATGTCAAAATTGCTAAGAGAGGATCAACTGCATTCAGAGTAGACCAACAATGAGTCCCCAAGGGACGAGAGTTCGAGACGCCTCTGGAAAAAGCCACGGTTTGTAGTCTCAGAAACTATGGAGCGTTAATCAGTAAGAAGCCCAAGGGATGAGCGAGAACTATAGTATAACCATAACGGTTAAGCAACTTTCATCCCAGGGTCGCTCCATCATGGAAGACCTATTAGGTGAAATATGCCGATTTAAAAAAAAGAACAAGAGCCTGCCATCGCCGCCACCCTTGAAAATTAGTATAGTTTAAAGATGCAAGGTTCATTGTAATTATTTGGCTGCATAGTTATTATTATTATGTAATGGATATCTCTTTGACTTTGTATTAGACATGTCTTTGACCTAAAAAATATTTGTGTTTTACTACATTAAATATTATGAAATATTAAATTTATATTTTTAAAACATATTTAGAGCAAATATGATTGAGTATACACTAAGCATCTTATTATCCACAATATGCAGTTGACTTTATATTAATCATGGGTTGACTAAAAAATTATTAATCTTTTTTAATGTTTACATTGTAATACCAAAATTATATTTATAAAACATATATATATTATAATTATTTTATATTTGATTGGTTGATGCATTAAACATCTTATTATGTAATCATTACATATTGAAAAAAATATATTGTAACGAGATAAAAATAAATATTTTACCATGCTCTTTACTCATGTACTGTTAAATAAGGGCACGTGTCTCACTTTCATTGGTTATATGCTTGAGCCCTCTCATCACTTAGAGTAATGGACTATATTGTCACTACATTGAATTACTAAACTTATCAATATCTGTGTGACATAATAGATTGAGACATGATTTCTTATGTGGTTATACATTGTTTACATGTATAAAATTAAATATTTAAAAATAAAATAATAAATAACGATAGAAATTTAAAATAATTAAACCATTTTTTGAAAAAATAAAAAAGTAAAGTAATTACAATGTTTTTTTTTAAAATTATTTTTAATTTAATAATTTTGTACAAAACTATATAAAATTAGTAACAACATGGCTCATTGTTCCGGAATGTTTTGAATAATATTTGTTAATAATTATTTATTAAGTAAGAATAGATAATTCATTACATTGATAATGTGATTTTTTTTTAGTTTTTAAATTAATTTTAATTTGATAATTTTATACAAAATTTTATTAAATTAGTAAAAATTTCACTTATTATTTGAGAATATTTTGAAAATAATTATTCATATAAAATTTAACAACATTTGATTTTTTAGCTAAATTTTATTAATAAATAATTAATTATGGTGATTTATGAATGTTTCTCCTAAAAATTTTGCACAATTAAAAAGATTGATCTTAAAAGCAAGTGACTCATTTTCCTTTTACCAGGTCTCATTCAAGACACAACTCATTTCCTTTTTAAGTGGTTTCATTCAAGAATGTTTTGAAGTTTTGAAAATCTATATTCACAAAAATTTTGTAACAAATTTTTTTAAATTAAATTTTATTAATAAATGATTAATTATGGTGATTTAGGAATGTTTTTTTCAAAGTTTTTTTAAGAATAAAAATAAAGTTGATCTTAAAACTAAAAGACTCAATTCTTTTTAAATGGTCTCAAAACCAAGTTACTCATTTCACCTTTTTAAAAACAAAACCAAAATTAGAAAGACTCATTTCTTTTTAAATGGTCTCAAAACCAAGTTACTCATTTCAACATTTTAAAAACAAAACCAAAATTAGTATCGGTGAATGTTAAAAAGTATCATCATACAAAGCACATAATAGCCTGAAATTGATTAAAAAATAACAACACATCTACTGATTATTTTTTAAACATTGGTTTACAAGTTTTACAGTGTCATTTGATAGATCCTAATTTTCCAATGATGGTGTAACATCCCTCAAAATTCATACCAAAAAAAAATTATTTACTACATGTAAATGTAGGAATTTATTTGGAAATAAATTCGAGAGATGTTGTAACTTCTAAACTTCTGTTGTAAAGATAAAGGACTTAATAAACTGTAAAAGTTAAGTGTCTATGCCTAGTGATTATCAATAACGCACTTCGTTTTACGATCTTTTGTCGATAATATAACATACATTCTAGTTTATACTACGTATGATAAAACTGCTTTTACAGTCTAGGTTGGTTGCAAGGTTGTAAATTTTCTTGTCGCTCCTTCAGTTTGTTACACTTATGGGTTTTTTAGAGGAGCAAGTTCTATTCTTACTTATTCTTTGTGACTAATGCATAAAATATTTTCCTTCCCTTTTGCAGGTGGATAAGATCAGTTGAAAGTGTTGCTAAGGCACCATCCTACGCTCAAGAATATCAAGATGATAAGAAAGGGGTGGTTCACCTTGATTGGTAAAGCATCCTAAAATCCTATATTAAACTATGAAATATGTTTAAGTGAGATACCCAAACCTTGGAAAACTAGGATAACTCCTAGTTCAAACAAATGTTATACTTCCATGGAAAAAAAACTTTATGCATAAGGTTTGGTCTTTAGATATGATATGAATATGGTTTAACCCTTGGGATCCACCTTGGTACAAATATCTAGCCAAAAGTATGGGTTTTAAATGTGGCCATGTGAAAGTATTTACGACCCTGCTGTCATTTATAAAGTTAGTACTAAAACCCTAGAGGTTTTAATGCTCATTAGAAATCGAGGTGAACTGTCCAAACAAGGATCTGAAGGGTTCTGATTGTGTTTGTCTGTTTGGATCTGGTCTCAGCATGTTAATGTTTTTCATCATCCCGTAAGGTCAATGGTGGAGGAGCCATGCCACTTGGCCCTCGACACCCATTGCTTCGAATACTATGTGGCCAATAACTCTTTATTGGTCTTTTCGTCTTGGGTAACCTATAGTGACAGGTATACAATTGCTTGTACATTTTTTTGGAGTTTTAGTCTCACATTTGATTTTATTGGCACTCTTCTTGACCCCTAATATTCATAATGTGCAAGAGACCATTCGAACCGACCACCGCAACAAATAAAGGGTTGACAAAGGAGGCGAAAGGGTTTGTGGTTCAGGTAAGATTAGAACCTTCCCTTTTGGCTCGTGAGTTGACTTACTTTCTCGTGGAAATGTTGGGTGCTGACTCTATATGGGAATTATGGGTGCACGATGTACTTCCTTAACAAACATGAGATATTTTGAAGCATATCTGTAATGTCTTCTATTTAGATGTAAAAATAATCCTAGTATTGCTTTTAGATCTGGTAAGAGCCCAACGAGGCTTTAGTTTTGAGAAGTTTAGCATAGTTTCACAATACTGGGGTTTCTATTTTTATTTATGAAAACAATTTGAGGGGTTTGTCCCAACTTTGTGACAGATGTATGAACTATGTTGAGTAATGTCACGGATATAAAATGCCTCAGTTGTGAAGGATTTCAACTTATCACATGGTATAAAACATTTGTCCCCTTTTCAGTGTGATTTCACCATTATATTAGCATTTCTTATTAGTCTTGTTCTAATATGTGTATACTATTTGTTGAAAGAGGGCCGTAGGGCCACTAGCAAGTTAAAAAGGATTCGACAGGAGTTTTCTTTGAGGGTTTCTTAATGCAATTCTTGTTTTTGCAGTTTTAATACTGAATCTTAATTTAGAAAGATTTCAGTTGAAAACAAAAGAATAGATCTAGTCACAATATTGTATTTGTCATTTTTTTTCTTGAATTTAGGATTTGTAAAGCATTACTCTGATTCAAATAATGAAAATATTAATAGGTTGAAAGGAAGAAGTTGATAGAATAAAAATAATCCCTAAGGCTGCTATAACTTTCTTCTGCAAGTTATTGATTGTAGATAACAACACTAGCATGGCATGGAGCTTGTAACCAGTGCTATGGTCTGTCGATGATCTCGACTTGGTGTTATTAAGTAAATTTATATATATATATACACATGGATTCTCATAATTGAATATCTAATATTATAGTAGGACTCTATGTTTATGTTTACTATAGGACTTTTACAGGTCTTTACTATGATATAAAGTTTACTTGATTTTAAACTTATTCTATAGAATTCATTTCACTACTACTAATATTTCACTAAGATTTAATACCAGTAGAAATAACCTAAATTTGGATAGAATGCAGAAAGAACATCATTTAGATTATTAAATACTTTCACAAAGAATACTAAACTAGTAGATCTATCCTTTAAATTTAATACCAATAAATATAGTGTTCCTAACAACTTCCAGATAGAAAGATTATAATATATCCAATCATTATTATTATAGTTCCTGAGCATATTCCAAAGAAAATATAGATTCATAAATTAAATAACAATTGAAACTAGATAGAATGCAGAAAAGGGACAAACACCCACAGGCAGCTGTTCCACCCAGCCTTCTCTTGAATCATCCAAAGTTACTTTCCTAGGAATCCTGATCCTGTTCACTGAACCAATAGGAAAAATATTCCTACCACACATCATACTTCTACAACTTGACACTCAATGACAGACGTAACTCAACAAATCACTTTAGCTATCCCCTCATCAAATTCCTTGTGTGCCTGAATTTTTAGCTTGCAACAATCACAAGGTTCATTCTCCCAGGAATTAGAATGAGTAGTGAGCCTTCTGCTCAATTCGATGGTTTATACAAGATTTCCTAGGTCTTTGGGTCAGTTTTGGATTTAAATGAGCCACCAGCTCAGTTCCCCCTCTTAGGGAACATGCCCACTTTTTTAGGGATTATGCTCCTGCAACAACTAGAAAGTGAAATGCTAGTACTGCCACTTGTGAACCAGCCTTCTACAACTGATCCTTCCTCTTAGTGGGTGAGTGAACACTCATTTAAAAGTCTCCCATGGATAGGTGTCTCCTTTTATTCATTATAAAAATAAATAATTCTTCAATTACAGTCATCCTTGACCCACTTGGTCATAAACTTTACAATAAATTTAACATAATTTTTTTACCGAAATAAATAATAAATATTTATTTTTTCAGTTCTGGGTATGTTATAAACACCCCCCTTAAATATCAACATCGTCCTCGATGTTGCTTAAGTTATTTCGAGTCTTCTTGGAGCAGAGTTGGATATGCCACTTGCATATCGCTCTCTAATTCCCAGGTCGCTTCATCTGGACGGAGGTGTTTCCATTGTACCTTTACCTGTCTAATGGTGCGATTCCGGAGAAAAATTTCCCCCCTATTGAGAATACAGTCTGGTTCCACCGAAAAATCTCCTTATGGTTCTACCTAAACCACATTCCATTCGATCACATGAGTAGCATCTTGTACATATTTCTTCAAAATAGAAATGTGAAAAAACCTTATGTACTCTAAGATTTGGTGGCAAAGATAATTGATATGTCACTGGCCCCACTCTTGCCAATATTTTGAATGGTTTGCAATACCTGGGTGCTAATTTAGCACAACTCCCTAGTTTAAAGGAGCTCTTTCTGGGTTTCACCTTAACAAACACATGCTCACCTTCTTGGAATTCCTTCGGAGTTCTTTTAAGGTTGGCATGAATATTTTGTCTGTCCTGAGCAGTTTTCAAATTTCTTTGTACATGTTTCACTGTTAGTTCCAATTATTTTAACATGTCAGGTCCTAGAATCAATCTATCTACTGGATTACTCCATGCAATAGGAGTGTTATACTTTCTACCATCTAATATTTCAAAAGGACTAAGCTTTACTGAAGCTTGATAATGGTTATTATAAGCAATTTCAACCAAGTACAAATAGTCTTCCCACTTATTGGGATGGTCTCTAACATGCATTCGTAACATGCCTTCTATTACTTGATTGACTCTTTCTGTTTGTCCATCCGTTTGCGGATGGTAAGCAGTACTGAAATTCAATTTAGTATCTAGTCCTTTAAATAAAATTTTCCAAAAAATACTAGTAAATTTAGGATCTCTATCAGAAATTATTACCTTTGGAATTCCATGCAAATGAAAGATTTATTTCATAAAAATGTCAGCAATATTAGCAGCTTTCTAAGTTGTTTTAACGGGTATACAGTGTGTTGCTTTACTTAGTTTATCCACAACTACCATTATTGAATCATTTTGTTTTTGGTTTTTAGGTAAGCTAGTTACAAAGTCAAGACTGATGAATTCCCACTTCCAATTTGGAATTGGTAGTGGCTGTAAAATACCTGCTGGGTGTTGATGTTCAGCTTTAACCTGCTAACATTCTAGACACCTAGCTAAAAATTCAACAACTTCATTTTTCATATTAGGCCAAAAGTACTCTTTTCTCAACATGGTTATCATCTTTTGATACCTTGGATGTACATAATAAGGACTTTTGTGTACTTCATTCAAAACCAACAGTTTAGCTTCCGATATATTTGCTACATAGAGTCTGTTTTAATATGGTATTAGACCTTTTTCATTAAAATTGTAATCTGTAATTATATTTTTAGATACATTCTGAGTTACCTTTTATTTTAAACTCTAGTATTCTGGGTCCAGCCTTATTCCTTTTTCCAATTTATCTTCTAAATCAATTTTATAATTGCTAATGGTAGCTACAAAATTTGTTACTACATTTCTGCTTAAGGCATCAACCACTTTGTTTTCTTTCCCTTTAATGTGTTTGATTTCAAAATCATACTCACTAAGAAAAGCTATCCATCTAGCTTTCCTCGTGTTTAAATTTTGCTGATCAAACATATATTTTAGGCTTATGTTATCAGACATTAGCAAAAATATTTTACCTATTAAGTGATGGTGCCACATTTTTAAAGCATGGATTATGGAAACCAACTCCAAGTCATAAGTTGCGTAATTCTTTTCGTGATTTTTTAACTTTCTTGATTCATAAGCAATTGCATGACCTTCTTGTGTTAGTACTCCACCCAAACCTTCGTTACATGCATCAGTGCATACGACGAAGTCTTTGTCTAGATCTTCTATTTTTAGAAGGGGTGCAGTATTTAATAATTCTTTTAGTTTATTAAAATTGTCTTTGCGTTTTTCATCCCAAACAAATTTTTTACCTTTTTTCTATAATGATGTTATAGGATTTGCAATTTTCGAAAACCCTTCAATAAATTTCTTGTGATAACCTGTTATTCCCATAAATTATCGTACATTAGTTACGTCCTTAGAACATGCCAATCAATTATAGCTTTTATTTTATCTGGGTCTACCGATATCCTTTCTTTGGATATTACGTGCCCTATATATTGCATCTTATCTTTATTAAATTCACATTTGCTGAACTTAGCATATAGCTGATGTTCTCTTAACACTTGTAGTATTATCTGCATATGTTCATTGTGTTCTTCTTTTGTTTTAGAATAGATTAATATGTCGTCTATAAAGATGACTACAAATTTGTCTAAGTACTTATGTAGGACATCGTTCATTAATCACATGAAGGTTACTAGAGCATTAGTTATCCCAAAGGGCATAACTACAAACTCGTAGTGCCCATATCTTGTCATGAAGGAAGTTTTAAAGATGTCTTCATCTTTAATTCTGACTTGGTGATACTTATATCTTAAGTCAATCTTTGAGAATATCGTCGCTTCGCGTATTTGATCAAACAGATCATCAATGCGGGGAAGAGGATACCTATTCTTAATTGTAATTTTATTAAGTTGACTGTAGTTTATACATAGTCGTAAAGTACCGTCTTTCTTTTTAACAAAAAGGACCGGTGCTCCCCAAGGAGATACACTTGGTCTTACATAACGTTTATCTATTAAATCTTGTAATTGTAATTTTAATTCGTTCATCTCCAAGATATTCATTCTATAGGGATCCTTCGAGTTAGGTGCCTCTCCTGGTACTAATTTGATTGCAAAATCCAGATCTCTCTTGGGAGGTAATCCTGAAATTTCTTCCAAGAATACATTTGCAAAATCTTGCAGGATCGAAATATCCTCAAATTCTGGTTTATCTTCTTTATCAATTTGTTCATTATTTATTATGTGTACAACAAAGAATTTATGACCCTTTCTTACAACCTTTTTCATCTGCAATTCTGAGATTTGTCTAATATATATTTTCCTAGGTGTTCCTGTGACAGTAATTCTTTCTCCTTCATTATTTAAACAAGTAAACATTTTCTGAAAATAGTTTAAAATCACTTTGTGTTTTTCCAGCCAATCCATTCCTATTAGGACATAATAAGATCCTAATGGTAACACATTTAACTTGACCCGAGTTTCAAACTAAATCATAAGCAAATTACAATTTTCAACATAATTTACCACCTTCATTTTAGTTCCTATAGCTAACTGGATCAGCCAGGATTTTTCAAACCTTTTTAAAGTTAAGCTGCACTTTTCCACTATGCTAGGAGATATATAACTTAATATAGCACATGGATCAATCAAGATGGAAACAAAATGATTTTGTATCATACTTTTCACTTCCACCATGGAAGTCTAGTGGTCCGCCTGTTGGTTCTCTAGAGCTACATTTATTCTGGGCATCTCATTTGTCACATCTCCAACTGTTTCCTCTTCTTGGACAGTGTGTACATTGTTGAAGTTTCCCTTCTTATTCGAACAGTACGTGGAATAATGTGGTCCTTCACATTCCCAACATTTAACAGGTTCCTTTTGTTCATTATTTTTAAAAAAGTTGTTAGGCATATGCCTGCCTTTTGATGTTGTAGTATTGAGTGGTGCTTTATTCTTGAAATCAGTTCTCTAATAGTTATTCTTGGAGAAATTCTGATATCTACTCCCAAAACTCTTATTTGAATTAAACCCTCTTCTCTTGTGGTCAAAATGACTTGTCTTTTTAGTCTTCCAGTTAGGCAAACTTTCTCTTTTCGTTATCTGTTCATAATAGAAATCAGCCTTTCTCATAGCTTCCTTCAAAGTTTCTGGATTATCAGGCTCAATCCTATCTTTGAAGCTAGTAGGCAGATAACTTACAAATCGTTGTATTTTAGGATTTTTATCTATTATGTAAGGTACATATCTTAACAGACTTAGAAATTTGTGGCTTAAATCCTTCATGGACATTGAACCTAATTTTAGTTCATAGAATTCCTTAGCTCTTTCCTCGTAGTATTGTTCATATAAAAACTTTCTTTTAAAATACTTTTTAAAAACTCTCCAGGTTAAGTACTTCTCCTTAATATTTTTGACCCTTTTTATATCTTGCCACTAGATATCAACTTTTCTGGTCAAATTGTAAATAGCCATCCTGGCCTTTAGTCTGTCAGAATAGTTGTAAATATGGAAATATTTCTTCATTCCTGAAAACCAAGCTTCTGCTTCTTCACCTTTCTCTACTTCTTTGTTAAACATGGGAGGTTTTATTTTTTTGAATTCCCCATAAATTTCTTCATAGGTTTTATACTTCCTTCTCCTAGGTTTATGGTCACTTTCACTACTGTCACTTATGTATTTATATATTCCCTTACATTCCCTTACATGACCTTGCATTAACCTCTGAAGAAGATTCACTATCAGAATATTTTGCTTTCTTTCATTTATGTTTGTAAGACGTTTCAGAATCAGTTTCATAAACATTTCTCTTATCTTTTCCTCTATTATGCATATTGTCTAGTAGCATTTGATTCATTTCCAGAATTCTTTCATTGTCTATTTTTACACTTTACAGTTTCTCTTTTAATCCTTAACTGTTTGTAGTAACCATGGATTATTCAGTTCTACATAAATGTTGTCAGGGTTGTTGTGTTGAGAACCAATTTCAGCAGAGGCTTCAACACCTTCCATTTTCCTGCAAAACATATTTTTTTATTTCTGGATAGAAAAAAATGCAAATACACTTAGTCTATTGGTTTTTTTACTTGCATGTGAGTGAGCCAATCAGGCCTAGTGTTTGGAAACTCACTCTAATACCACATGTAGCATCCCTAAAAAATTCATACAATTTATTTTATTTTATTTGCTACATGTAAATTTAGGAATTTCTTGGGAAATAAATTCGAGAGATGTAACTCCTAAAATTCTGTCGTAAAGATAAAGGACTTAATAATTTGTAAATGTTAAGTGTCTATGCCTAGTAATTATCATTAACTCACTTCATTTTACGATCTTTTGTCAATAATATAACATACATTCTAGTTTATACTACTTGTGATAAAATTGCTTTTATAGTCTAGGTTGGTTGCAAGGTTGTAAATTTTCTTGTCACTCCTTCAATTTGTTACACTTATGGACTGTTTAGAGGAGTAGGTTCTAGTCTTACTTAGTCTTTGTGACTAATGCATAAAATTTTTTCCCTCCCCTTTGCAGGTGGATAAGATCAGTTAAAAGTGTTGCTAAGGCACCATCCTACGCTCAAGAATATCAAGACGATAAGAAAGGGGTGCACTACAACAAAAACCTGTGATTAACGTCTCTTTTAGCTTCCTTTTTAGCGTCCACTACCACTTTTAGTGTATTTTTCATCATTTTTTGAACAAAGTGGACGCTTTTCCATGGGATGGCACTTTTAATGGCATTATTTGCATCCCTTTTTAAAGTTTGGCACTATTTTGGATGCTAATTAGCGTCCCAATTAGCATCCCAATTAGTGTCCCAATTAGCATCCCAATTAGCGTCCCAATTAGCATCCCAATTAGAGTCCCAAGTTAAAAGTTGGCACTATTTTGGACGGATCATTAGCGTCCCAATTAGCATCCCAATTATCGTCCCAATTAGCATCCAAATTTTTGTCCCATGCAGCATCCCAATTTAAAAGTTGGCGCTATTTTGGATGATAATTAGCATCCCAATTAACGTCCCAATTAGCATCACAATTATCATTCCAATAAGCATCCCAATTATCGTCCAAAAAAGCATCCCATATAACGCCCAAAATAGCCTCTCAAAAAACGTCTAGAATAACACTAGGAATTACAGTAGGTTTAGAGCTAGGAATTGTGTTTGCAAAACATCCGACATAAAGTCAGATTTATTAATTTCAACGTCAACGATCAATGTCAGTGTCAATGTCAATGATCATAATTCATGTGATAGTATTTATGGATCTTGATTTATCATAGTGGCACCTAAATGATTGTAATCATGCAATTTTTGGATATTGATTAATCATAATGAGGGGTAAATTACCTTAATGTCACCTAAATTGTTGAAATGGAATTTAAGTGTCCCCAACAAACTTTGATAGACCCTAATGGCATTTGATTGTCCCTAACAACATCACGATGATGCATTATGATAATTATGATAGAGTGTATGGATATGATTTGATAAGTAGAAGACTATATCATCCATTTATGTGAGGTAGTAGGGTTCCTTTCTTAGTATTATCACAATTATATTGATGATGAATATGACGACGACAATGATTTTGATTTATTGTATGATGTTGACAGCGATGTGGATGTCAATGATGATTATGCATGCGGTAGAACTTTTGAATCCTAATTGATTCTAATGGCACCTAAATGTCTGTAACGACGTCTAAACGACCCTATTATCATCGAAATGACTGTAACGACATATAAATGACCTTAACAATTATGTGACATGAATGATAATGGTGATGAGTGATTAAGAACACTAATGGCATATGACTGACCATAATGACAATGATGACGATGATTTTGTTAACAATGTACTTAATGTTGAAGATGAGGATGATGATCAAGATGATATTGATGTACCATATGGCATTGATGATGATGATGATGACAACACCGATGTCCACGATGATGATGCATGCCATAATACTTCTGGATAATGACTGATCCTAACGGAACTTAAATGTTCATAATGACATGTGAGAGACATATTAATATCACCTAAATGGTTGTAGTGGCATTTAGTTGTTGTCGATGACATTTTAGCGACATTAATGGCATTTGAGTGATTGCAACAACATGACATGGATCCAAATGGCGATGACTGGTGATGAATTATAATGGCATATAAGTGACCCTATCAATGATGATGACAATGATGTGGTTGATGATGTATTTGTTGACGAGGATGATGATGACCATGATGTTGTTGATGATGTACTTATTGATGTTTATGTTGTTGATGATGATGTCAATGATTATGATGATGTGATGTATGATGTACTTGACGTTGAAATTCACTTGTCCTTGACAACATTTAAGTGACCTTAATAGCATTTGAGTGACCTTAATGGAATTTGAGTGACCTTAATGGAAATTGTCCTCGACAACATTTCAATCATAAGTTGGATGTATTGCATACATATTAATGAATATTCAGTCCAGTTATTGCTCCAATTCGAGTGTTACTTCTATGTTCAATTTCACTATGCATGTTTATGAATTTTTCATTGTAAAATCAATCTCCTTCATTCTTATTTCACTACGAGGTTAAAAATTAAGTGTTTGAATGTAGATGCCCACATTCTAATTCAAAAATGAAGAGTGGGAGGGAATGCTAATAGAAATGTTTTCAAATGTAGTGGCATTCAATACCAAGCACATGAGTTGATTAGGTTGTGGATTTGACACAAATTAATGGAAATTTATCATAACTACTTCAAGGTCAATTTTTAGTTTACCCCTCGTTGCTTCTAGTATGTGTAGGAATGATCTATTTAAGATTGTTCAAGGTGATAGACTGGTGAGAGCTCACTATAATTAACCCATGGTTAATTCTTAATTTACCCTTAACTACTCTTAAGAGAGATCTACTAAGAAATCCTTAAAATAGGTAGATCATTGGGATTTTACCACAATAGCTCATTTTTTGATATCTATGCACCTTTAACTAGTCCTACTAGACACAGGAAGGCATAACATGTGAATCCCCATAGCAATAGATCAATGGGAGTTTACTACAACTAGCTTAGGCCCCATTATCAATGCATCTCTAACCACTCTTGGTAGGCATGGATGATATCTACTAAAAAATATTTATGTAGTAGATTGAGGGGAGTTTATGTTAATCCCTATATATTGCGACATTACATTTCAATTGTTTTATTAGTATTGCTTTTATTGATTAATATTTGGTTACTCTCTCTTCTAATTTTATGTTATTTTGGGAATTTATTGCATAATAATTTACAACAACTAACCCATGTTCGATTCTCAACACACCCCTTGACTCCTAGTAGAGTTATGAGCCTTGTACTCATGAATCCCTCAAGAAATGGATTGTTGTGGGATACACCAACTATCACAATTCAAATTGTCAGCGCACCCATAGCCATTTATGATAGGCATAAGAGGGTTCTACCTAAAAATCCTTGAAGTAATGAAATGGTAGGATTTTACCACAACTAGTCCATGTTTGATTCTCAACATACCCTTAATTGCTTCTGATAGGCATGAGAGGGCTCTAACTGAGAATCCTTGATGTAGTGGGCTAGTGGAAGTTTAACATGGCTAATCAAAGTTTGATTCTAAATGCACCACTAGTTACCCTTGTTAAGTGTAGGAGCCTCTGCTTAAAAATACAGTGGTATATCAATGGGATTTTACCACAAATAGCTTAGGTTCAATTCTCAATACACCTCTAATCACTTCTAGTAGGAATAGGATGACTCTCCTTGGGAATCCCCAAAGTAGTAGTTCTATGAGAGGTCATCACATCTAGCCCATTTTTAATTCTCAACACACCCATGGCCACTCCTAATAGATGTTTTGGGGATCTCCTTGAGAATCCATGAAATAATAGATCAATGGGACTTTACCACACTAGCTCATGTTCAATTCTTAAAGCACCTCTAGTTGTTCCTAATAGGGGGTAATAGGGCTCTACATGAGAATCTTTGAATCGGTACATCGATGGCAGTTTACCACAATTAGTTGAGTTTTGATTCTTAGTGCATCCCTAACCACTCCTAGTAGGCATAGTAGGATTCTACGTGAAAATTCCAAAGTGTGATAAATTAGTGGGAGTTTACTACAATTAGACCAAGTCCATTTCTTAGTGCACCCCTAGTGACTCTTGGTAGGTGAAAGTGAGTTCTATTTAAGAATCTCAAAATGACAGATCAACGAAAATTTATGACAATTAGCCCAATTTTTGATTCACAATGCACCCCTTGCTACTCTTTATAAGCATAGGTGGGATCGCTTTGAGATTCCTTTAAGTAATAAATTGGTGAGATTTCAACACAAGTAGCCCATGTTTTATTATCAATGCATCCTTAATTGTTGCTAGTAGGTATAGAAGTGAGATACCCAAGAATCCTTGAAGAGAGAAATCAATGGGAGTTTATCACAACTATCTAGGTTTAGTTCCAAACACGCCCTTCACCACTCCTATTAGGGATAGGAAGACTCTCCATGAAAATTTCCAAGAGAATAATCAATACAAATTATCACAATTATTTTAGGTTAATTTTCCAGCACATTATCACTACCCCTAGTAAGCATAGGAGAAATATCTACTCAAAAATATCATACACAATATTAAAAAAGAGGTATACTAAAGAAATATATAATAATTAACTTGAAAAATCAATAATAATTAGTTTCATTTACATTTTTAGTGCACCTTGACCATTCCTATATAAGAGAGCCTTAAAAATCCTCAAAGCCACACATCCAAATAACTTTGGAAAACCAAGTTGTCAATTAACTAATGATGTAATTAAATAATATACCAATGTCAAAGTGTACATCATAATGACACCAACACCAAAATATAATAGCATGGAGGGCGGACCCGAGAATCGGGATAGGGTCATCGAACCCCACGACTCAAAAGCTCGATTCCTGAGCGTTTCTCCAAGAACATGGAAATTCCGTAAGTATAAAGTACATGCAGAGTTCAAAATTGAACCCTTCCTAGCCCTTCCAAAGGGTTCTAGCCCTTCACAGAAGTGTAAAGTTAAAATTCCCTCCAAAAAAAATTTAAAAACTGAATTTTACCCTTCCACTTAAGAAGGGTGTAATTTATATCAACATTTCAAAAGAAGGGCGACATTTGAAATTACCCATACATATAAATTTGTCAAGATGTTGAAATTCCTATACTATAAAGTTCAACTCATCATTAAAAATATTGGAAATATGATAAATTATAATCACTCACTCATTCATGTCATGCACTCACGCGCGCTTAGTTGTGCAGGATGGATAGTAATCATTGATGACTACGAGGCAGTAGCCATCGAGATGCGACTCTCACTCCGAAGTCACTTGGAGATGCAATCTAAAGTGTGACAATTTGTCAACAACAATGACTATAGAAAAAAATAACATCTACTAGTCTACTACTAGGCCTAAAATGAGCTCAAAACTTTGTGCCTACTACCTATGTGAACCTCGCTACCAATGTCCACTCTTTTTTTGTCAAAATGAAATTAAAAAGGCCGGTTTGATAAGTCCTCCTCTACAAGACTTCATTTCTTGCATGAATATCATGGACTCATGACAACTATAAACAACATGCAATGTCATGCAAATACAAATAGTGGCATGTAGCTAGGATCACAAACTGTGCAAAGGTCAATTTATGCATTGTTATAGAGTGGTGTCATTGGGCACATGATATGGAGAAACAGCTATTAATAAAATTAAAAAAACAATTGTTGGATAAAGAATGGTATTCAATTTGATGGGTGGCATGATCATGATGTAATATCCTCCCGTCCTTCCAAATATTTGTGGTTTCTCACAACATTTGTCCTCGACGCCACCAAAATACATATAAGAATCGCTTGTCTTTACATCCTCTTCTCTTTAATTCCTCATCTCATAATCATAACTAAGGATTATTATGCATGCACATCCTCACCTTATAATACGAATTGGGTCAAGGTACAAAGAGGACCATAAAATATTAAATGTGTGAAGACGCAAAGAGTAAGAGACAGCTATAAGTAAGTCTTATATTAATTTACCATATAAGTATTTAATTAACACTATCAACTAATATTTGACATCTTGGATTGTTGTGATCTTCTTATCACTCCTTACCAATGTAATTTCAAGGCATTCTTTTGAAGGTGAAGTCCATAATTTTAGGTCTTCTTCCTCATTATCATGCCTTTTGGTAAGACAAAAAAGAGGGTAGTGGCATGCATCAACATGGAAAACGGTTTCGACATAGAGGTTATACACATTACTTGTTTTCATTAAATAACTTAAATTCCTACTCATGACTATCGATTCACTGAATCGTGGGCTGGTACAAATCACAACAAATTTTAGAGCCCCGATCCCTTAATTACTCACACCTAAAAATTTCTCAAATCTAGCCATTAAAAAACTTACTTTGGTATTTTGGTTCAATTTTAAAAGGTGGATTGTTGAGACTTAGACACGTAGTGAGTTGCAAGGATTCGATTGAATTAAGCTTGATTCCATTGCCCCTCCATCCCATATGTGTATGTTTTCATGACAATTGTTGAACAAAAAAAATTGATGCCCTGACCGTGGTTATGCTAGCTTTGCTAACTTGGTTGGTATGTAGGAATTTTTTTAAAATGTTTTATGAGTTGTGTATTATTTTTTATTAGGTTCCCAATCCTTATAATTCTTACATCTCTCAAGCTTGGATTGCACGTGGATTCCCCAATATGGTTATGGCATAGTCTAAGTAATTTTTTTTGTATAATGAAGTGTGTTCAAACTGAAAAAAATACAATAGAATAGTTACGTTACTGTTAATGTTAACGATACATATATGACAACTTAATGTGTTCAAAATAAATTTTATTGAAAATATATCATTTTTTTTATATAAATATTAATAAATGGTCAATTATTTAAAATTGTAAAAATTTAAAAAACAGTATTTGTATTTATTTGATGAAAAAGTTTAATTAATTTATACTTGTGAATTGAAGTAAATTATTTATATTGCCCTTCATCTCTAAAAAAAATTTAAGACCTGCCCTTCAAATTTCAAATTTAATCACTTACCCGCCTTCACTGAGTACACGTCGATTTTTACAAAGACCCGCCCTTCAAATTTGATCACTGAGTACTTGTTGATTTTTACAAAGACCTGCCCTTCAAATTTCAAATTTGATCATTGGTCCTCCCTTCAAATTTGATCACTGTTCCAACTGATTATTCATGGGCTTTCTCCTCGCACAACTATGTCCCAGCTTTCAACTTTTTTCCATGGTGTTCTCTTTCACATGGCAATGGTAGCTTAGCAATTTTCTGCACGTCAATGAAATGTGGTCGCGATTTTTATATCCACCTAATTGAAGCACAAGCAAATGAGAAGAAGGGGCCAAGGGATTCTTTACAGGTACGGAAATGGTTTTCTAGTGAATGCATCTTTGTTTTCTGAAACATAGAGTGGTTTAGAGTTCAAATCCCTTGGGTGTTCAAGATCATACAAAATATCTTCACTTGAACATCCAAACCCGTCACACAATGTCTTCTGCGGTGGCCTTTACGGTGAACACCTATGTAAAAAACAACACACCCTCTGGATGCCATTTGTTTTTCAAACCACCAGAAGACGCACTGCAGTGATTGCAACAAGAAATTCAAACCGTGAAGTAGCCGGAGAGGAAGAGCCAACCCAATCTCAAACCACTGATTACACTTATGGGAAGGATCTAAGCCACACAATCTACGGAGAAACTGTGCTGGAACCGATATTCAAATGCAGAATTTCTCTCAATCCAGTGGAAATGACCCTCAAGTCACGTTGTTCTAAAATCCCTGAAAATCATCAAAGCCCTAAAATCCCCAGCGCAAGCAGGTCCAAGTGGCAGTTTGCGGAGGGATTTTTAACCAAGGCTTTTATAATGTTTATTCTGGTGGCTAGTTTGTTGAGTACTATGTGGCATTGGGGATTGTACACAAATTTGGGTTCAAATCCCAAGGTTGTGGTGTCCCCAGAGGTGCTTGCCTCTGACAGCCGCATATTGGAGCTTCAGGATTTTTTGAAGAAGACAACCAAAATTATGCAGGCCCAGTTGGAGTTGGTTGACAACAAGATTGCAAAGGAGGTGGAGGGTCTTAGGAAGGAATTGGAAGAGAGGATAGGAGAGCAAGCAACTAATTTTTTGGTCTTTGTTTATTGATGTTGCTCCAAGGACTTCAATTTTACCATAAGTTGTTACCTTAGAACATGTTTCCAAGGTACGCTTTGTTTTTATGTAGATTACATTTGGTTTGTGTTCTTTATTTTTTGAACCGACAACTTTTAACTTACTGTGGTGTCAGTAGTTCAATATTTGTAGATGTACATATATAATAATTTTTCTCAGATTGAAATATTATGTTGCAGAAACATAATACAGTTCTGTACTAGAGTACATGAACTAAAATTATTCCCCATATATTAGCTAGCATGATAGATTGACTAAGACCTTGCTTTACATTTCAATGCATGTTTTTCAGTTTTAAGTTTATTGAATATTTCGTTTGATCAGTTGTTTCCTTTGTATTGTATTCTTTGGGAATGCATTTCATTTTGAACCTCTGTGAATTCTTGACTGAATTAAACTTTTTAGTGATTTGATTCTACGCATTTGTGCACAAGATTACATGGCAGAGGGTGTTATGAAAAGCTATTTAACCATGATAATTTTTTTTTAATACTTTCGGGATGGTCAAGTTGCAATGCTATTGGATATACTTTGTAGCATTTCCACAATGGTTGTGATGGAATAGTGATTAAAAACTTATTTCTCTGATATTCTAGAAGTACCATTTACTACTTTTGCACCTTATCAGATTTTGCTGATCGTTTTGTCTGGAATGAAAGCTTGTGAAGTTTCTCAATAACATTGATCAAGAGTGTGGCACCTCACATTTTTGAGATAGATGTATAAGAATTCTACGGTTTTTGTGAGTTTTCAATGACCAAACCCATAGCCCAGTGCCAAATGGCTCCCTAGCAACAACAAAATGGTGGTCTATTGCTAGCAAATAGTCATTGTGATCTTTGTATTTATTTAGGTTTAATAGAATGGAGGAGGGTTGGTGGTACCATGTCTAAAAGCATGCAAAACTAGTAATTAGTTATTTCTATATTTTTACAAAAAATTATCCTTGGGAAAGGGTACCACAGGTGGGTAATTTTTGTGCATCTCTTGAAGGCAGTGAGAATTTCTGTCTAGGGACATGAATTTTTTCTACTTTGGTACGACCACTGGCATACCCATAAGTACCAGAGGCCATTGGATTTTCTGAGGCTTTCTTTCTTTACTTTATTTCTTTATAATGTAGTATTTACACTTGCAGTAATGCCCTCCTCTTTGGGCGATGAATGTGGCGTTAAACCTTCACTTGGTGCCAAGGTGATGACACCCTTAAGAGAATGTCTAACTTCAAAATTTTAGCATGATAAAAAATAATGCCTTTGAATGAGATGGAATTACACAACCTTACCCCTTGGGTGGGCCGTTTTAACCTTCATCCTAAGACGATGGAGTCACTACCCCCTATAAGCCAGCAATACAAAAGTTGTCGGGGACATTTATATCACACACTCCCTTGCTTTACTCTTTACTTGCACGAACTAGAACTAACTGTCAGCGGTCCTGGATGGACCTTTACTTATGCTTTTTAGGGAGGTACCACTCCACTATAAATCTTTTTCTTTTCACACTTGAGCTCCGCTCTCCGGAAACGCTCTCTGGAACTTTATATAATATAATTCCAAGTAAGCTTGAAAGTTACGACCCAGAGGGTTCCAAAGGTACGAGGAAATGGTTTTAGTGAGTATAAATTTTATTTGACAATGTTCACACCAATTATTTCTAGGGATGTAATCACACTAGTATTTATAGAATTGCTGGCTTGTAAGCATAGATAAGGCCTATAGTTAGCAGGGAAGTTTGAATTTTAGGTAGATACTATTACCTTCAAGGGCCACCTAAGGAGTCACTAAGGATGAAATAGGCAAATTTATTGAGGATACGAAGACAGATATATTAAATTCATTGTCCATGCAGTTAGACACTCTCCATTTCAAGAAGAAAAAGGATCAAATAGAGTGGACCATGGCCTTCTTTTGTCCCAGATGTATCAATAAACATGCCTTAAAATATTGTAAACTGGATCATAGAAATTTTCAGCATTTGCGTAGAGAATCATGAAACGAGTAAGTGCCCTCAATTGCCTGGGTTAAGGGTAGTTTATCAAGGAGAAGAACAGAATGTTAAGCATGTGTGTTTCATCAATCATAGGAAATTATGACAACCATGGCCTCCATATTCTATAAATCACGACCTTCAAAATTGAAACTTCTCCTAGACAACCCAATATTCCGTAGCTAACTACTAATAACCTCAATCTTTTAGCCACCAAAATTTTTAAGCACCTTGGCCCCACCGAATGCATTATGGATAGCCACCATACTATACCTAGGGAAACCGATGGCCGAATTAACCTCAACCATACTCAACCTATGGACACCAATGACCCAATCAACCACAAAAATTTAGGCCACATTAGAATCAACCCTTCCAACAAGGACAACTTTTGCTACCTCTACCACCATAGCACACCATTTAGGTAGTTGTTAGACCTCCACAATTACCATTCCAACCGAACCCAAACCCAAATACATGGGCTAATCATCCAAACCAATTGGTGTATACCAATGACATAAGAGATTGCAAAACTTATTCATTATTTTCCCTTGACTGTCAGGTCACTTGCGTATGATCCATAAAATTTCTCCACTAAAGCTTCTAGAGGAAGACCAAACAACTAAAGAGCATAAATACCTACAACATTAATAAGCGAATCCCATTAAAACTAACTTTAACAAGTGAACCCACTCTACCTCAAGGGTCCCACCATCTCTTGTGAGGTTAAAGTAGGAGAAAAATCAACCTCGGTTAGCCATTGACATCCTAGATGAATTATGTGTTAAAATTCCATTTCTTAAAACAATAAAATATGTTATCATATATAGCGGGGAAGTAAGAGAGTTGTGTCTAAGGAAACTAGGTAGGAAGAAACAAGACCCACCAACCATTCATCTGACAAGGCAGCTAGCTAATATCCTATCAGGATGGATTATCAATCCAAAATATATGACCCTGGTAGCACCATTATGACTATTTGTATTGGGAAGATACCTATTCCAAACACACTAGTTTATTTAGGAGCAACAATCAACGTCGTGACAAAGGAATTTATGGAATCCATGTAGCTCCACAATCTCCTATGCCAAACACCTACAATTCTCTAGATGGTTGATAGGTAAACAGTTAAACCCGAGGGGAAACTATAATATGTCACAATCGTGATCAATTCATGGCAATACCTTACAAACTTAATGGTCTTGCATACAAAAATCAATCTAGAAGCTACCCCCTCATTTAAAGAACACCTTCAAACAGATATGAAACACATTTACCAAAGAGATCTCTGCTATTTGGCAGATGAATAGTAACTTCCCATTCCAAGCACAAGCTGTGATAATTGCCGACGTGGACACCATTTTTCACAGATGCATTTGATCACACGTCGCATACAATATTTACTCTCCAATAAATCACATACATATGAACGAGGGCACTCCCCACAAATCCATTTTGTCTTAAATCCCCTTCTATTTATGTTTTCATGGATCTTCATACCCTGTTCTACAACTGTGAATTTGGTACAGGTTCAGTCCCTGTGTGCTGCAATTGGAAAAATAGAGCCATTGTATCCTTGCCAAATCCATGTCAAGCATAAGGTGCAATCATCATTGTCCATGAGCGAACATCTCGTTTAAGCAATTCATCAACACTTTGTGATGGTTCAACATACACCCACATTTGACATACATATTGGCAAGCACATTCTGTAACAGTCTATCCGCCATGAAACCCCTTTCATTGATGTTGGTGTTGATCAGTTTGCCTCTGGAAAGGCCGTCTATAATGAAACAATGAAACAGAGAAATAGAAGTATCTGAGTCTAGAGGGTACTTCATAACATTCAAAATT
>LPNX010392307.1:0-14795 GCA_001517045.1 Pseudotsuga menziesii | reverse complement strand
AATCTTGTACTTTTAAAATAAATTAAATTCATGAATGATATTTATATGAAAAAAGTATGTTAGTTATGCATATAAATTAAATTCATTTTTGTTTAATTTCATTTACAAGTTCAAGACAAATAATTGTTAAAGGACAATAAATTTTTGGGAATTTACAATGAATCTTAGTCACATCATTCTAGAGTTATTTTATTATTTTTATTTATAGTCAATTTAGAAAAGTAACTCAACCATGGTTATTTAGATTGTGCATAAAAAGTAGTGTAGGAGGCGAGTTGTCATATATACCTACCCCATAAAACCCCTAACTCATAATATTTTAATATATCTTATATTTTTGTAGTACATCTCTTAGGAGGCCCATTTTTGACCTCAAATTCTCTCTAATGGTAGAGCTTCTTTTATTTGTCCCTGTTAACACAATTTTCTCACGTCCTTGGGAAAGATTTTGTTGCATGAGCTTCTTGTGGTCTGATGGCACATATTGTAGGCCTGTTATAGTGGATTTCACCACTCCAGGTGAATCACACTTTGTATGGCCTTCCCCTGTCCCGCTGCAGACTCTTTAGACCCCATGGACCATATTTTATCCTTTGATGTTACCTTGATCATCCCTAAAAACTATAAAAAAAATGATATACGCGGATTTTTACCCGATAACCGCGTACATACATGGGTTTTACTCCTATAACCGTGTACATCGGGATGTGTGCATAGTCAAAATCCTTTTGGAGTTTTCCTTGACATGGATCTGACTCATTTGACTCCTGGCCTTCCATATGCCTTGATATCGCTCGGATTCGACCCTTCATTATCCCTTGTGAAGCTATATAAGGAACCCCTTGGTACATTGAAGATATATAGAGAGATTGAAAGCAACGAAACTATAGTCCATTGTTGCCAGAATTTATGCTTGAGTCTGCATCCCTTTGTCCCTTTGGAGCACTGTTGTGCTCTTCCCAAGCTTGCCTTTTGCTAGTGAGCTTGCTATCGTGAGATGGAGGATTGAGGTGGTGGAGGCCCAAGTGGGGGATTCAGTTTCTCTGGTTCACAGACGTGCCGTTAAAGGTTGTATCTATCTTGTAATCTCTGATTTATATTAATAAGAACTATATTTTTCTGTCCAATGATGTGTATTTGATTGAATATTGTATCCATTGGAATATGTCAAATGCTTTTACATTATTGATTATATATGTTAGAATAGATCTAACACCATGATATATAGTATGCTTGGATTGTTTACTTGTTGTTGAGGAAGTATTATATCAATTCAAGCTGAAGATTGGAAAGCTCAACGGGGATCTACTTCAACCGTCCGAAATAAGGTACGAGGTCTGATCCTTTAGTGTTAGACATTTTATTTCTATTGCATATTGGGAAAGATTGATTTCTGGAGTCAAAGCTATTTGTTGTGGTACCCCAAGCCATAGGAATTTATCTCCGTAACAGAATTGGTGACTCCACTGGGGATGTTCCTTGTTTTTCTTTGGGGTCGGGGGCACAATGGGCTTGATATTATTGATTTGCTCTCTGTTTCTCCCTGTTTCTGCGTTGCATTTTATAGTATGTTTGTCCATTGACACTCCCCTTTATTGGTTTGGCCTTGGCCTGCTTTTTACCACTACCTTCTCTGTATACGCGGGTTTTTGGACAAAAGTTGCGTACATACGCGGATTTTTGGCCAGAAGTCGCGTACATACGCAGCTGTTCTTTATACAGTCACGTACATCCTCCCGTTTGGTGAGTCTGATGTTGTGGGAAGTTGCTGGGTGGGTTGTGAGTGTGGTTGGGTCTTCCTTGGGTTTGATGTTGTCTGTTGGATGCTTCTTTTGTGA
Organism: Pseudotsuga menziesii; assembly: GCA_001517045.1. Classification (NCBI taxonomy): domain Eukaryota; kingdom Viridiplantae; phylum Streptophyta; class Pinopsida; order Pinales; family Pinaceae; genus Pseudotsuga; species Pseudotsuga menziesii. The sequence continues at coordinate 12,957 of LPNX010392307.1, read as the reverse complement.
CCAGAGACCGCTCTTTCATTGATTTTTCTTTGAAAGTAGTTTTAGTCATTTATCCTAAATTTTGTTTTGCCATTAGTGCATTACTCTTTTTGTCTCGGTGTCTTGCTGGGCTTGTCTTTTATACTTGCTGCAGAGAATGAGAGTTTTAGATGAATTTTATTTCATTTTTCATTCTTTTATATTGAAAAATACAAAGTAGTTGCACTCTTAGTTGCATCTTAGATATGGATTTGAGAAGGTACTTGCATTGGATTGCTTGGATGAGAGTTGTTTTTAGGCTTTCATATAGGAAGGATTGCATTGACATTCAGAAAGGAATATATATTTATGCATCTCATGTAGTGGCATACCCTATTTTTCATTTGACAAAGATTGCACTTAGCATTGTTTGTTATGGTGTGCATATTTACTTCACTGCTGAGTCATAACTTCACTAGTTGCACGGCCATTTCCCTTTGAGTAATTACAGCCAACTAAAATCAACGCTAAATAAAATGAATTACACTCTTTTCTTTTTTAGGGTGCACCAACAAGCTTAGGTTTTAGGATCTTGGAATAGTTCATTGTAAGTTAAATTCTCCAAGATCACTAAACAACAACATCTAGGTGTCTGTCTAGGGAGTGTGTGAAATCCTTGATATAACCATCGTTCTCAGGATCCTCCTCTCAAACGGGAGTTAAGCACGAGTCAGTGTGAGCGGTTATTGATTGGGATGACCCCTAGTCATAACTGAGTAGCACTGGAGATATTTCCAGGATTGTATTCGTATCTAGGGGCTCTTTCGAGAGTTTCGGGCTTTGCTACCCTGCCCATACGGTCAATCCCGCATGCGAATGTCCACCTGAGCTTTGATTATATTGAGGTGACCTTAGTGACCTTACCTAGGATATCAAGGGGGTACTTGTAGAGGTTATTCTGCAGGTGTCCCAGCCAGGTTGGGGTCGGACAGCACAGTCGCTTTATGCGTTGAAGCTGAGGGCCACTATAATTGGTTACGTACCTCCGCTTGTAGTGTATGGGAGTTTCAAGCCTCTCCTAGGCGAGACATACCTGCTGCATTCGGGAGCTCACATATCCTCCCCTTGGTTTGCTTGTATTTTGGCTGTAGATTTTCTTAGGAGTGTGCTCTTTGTGCACTAGTTGGCCTTTGGGATCGTGGTTACTTGAGTATATTTATGCTCTCTTGAGTTTGGGTCCTTTTATTTTTGGCATGCCTGGTATCCTATCACCCGTCTTGGTCCTAGTACGGATCTTGGTGTCAGACTTGGGGGCATCACAGCCCCTTACAATGCTCATAGATTTGGGAATGGTCATCTTCCATCCTCTACTCCATTTGTGGAGGATTTTTTATTCCCTTTGCTCGGTATTTACACCGGTGGTCACCCTCATGGAGGTGGTAGTGGATGCATGAACGTTGGGTCTACACCTTACTTTCCTTTTTATGTCCCATCATTCACCACATTGTTTCCTTTGAATTTATTTGTCATGATCATTCCTCCCTATATCCTATAGTTTGGATTATTTATTGATTATTTTGGGTTGTTTTGGACTAATATGGTTGTCATGTAGGGTCCAGTTTTTGTACACTCTCTCCGAGGTTTCGACCCATTCATGCCTATCACAGGTATTATGTCTGAACTGGCATATAGGTTAGGATTTCACATCCTCTTGCACTTATGCATTGCCTTATGACCGTTCCATCTTAACCTTAGGTACGAATCCATTCCATGGTATCACAGAACCTTCATGCTGCTTTTAGAAGTGGTACTATGTGAATGGTAGCGCTTTCCTTTACATGGGTGCCCTAGTTAGCTCCCTTTTGCATTTTGGTACCCATGCTGTGAGTCCTCTCTTAGGTCTAGGAGTCCATTGTATAGTACTGCCATGACATTTCGCAAGAGCCTTATACTCCTCTTGATCTTATGCTGGCCTGTTTCCCTCCGGACTCCCCTTATGTCAAGTTGTGAATGCATTATCATGAGATTTTCCTGCCTTATTGAGCTTTATGTCGGATCCCCTGACATTGCGTTTCAGCCATATAGCCCAAGCTTGTCTCATGTCTAGCCACGCAGAGCCATTTTTTTATATCCTTCGCAGCTTAATTCCCTTTTACCGGGAGGGGATTTTCCCTCGAGTGTCGATATCCTACACATGTATCCTTGCATTGAGCATAGGTATGTCCACTGCTTGGAACTAGTTTGTTTTCCTTTATGACACTTGTCTCCTCCTAGTTTGTAACTATAAAGCTAGTTTATTCTGTTTTCAAGCTTTTCAAATAATTGAAAAAGTCCAAAAAAAAAAAAAACCAAAAATCCGAACAAGGAAAGATGTTATATTTGGTAGCTGTCGAGTCATGTCGCATTCGAATAGAGCACTGTATATCACATCCATTGGTTAGGTTATAGTTTGACTTAGGAGCTGTACTCGTTTATCTGAGTTTATCTCCACCGACTGGTTAAGCTTCCAGTCCCTATGGAGCCTCTGTTGATGCCTCCTGTGTCACAGAGATGTCCCAGTTTGTGTGTCGATTCTATGCTGCCTTCATTCAGTCACCATACTCTGTTATGCTCTTGTTCGAATAAATTTGAAACCTGTGTCGGCCATTCCTCAGTTATCTTGACTTTGCATGTTGGCCATTCCCGGTACAGTTACTGGTTCGTGCACTTTATGATCGAGTCCTTCCACATTAGACAGCTTTGCTGAGTACCTCGTGTTGGATGATGGGGGATGCCTTAATTCCCTCTTTCCAGTGGATTTCATCCCATCGACTTCAGATCATTTATTCTGGGATTGGAATCTAGAGTCCTTTTGAGTGCCTTGAGACTTGCAGTCATTAGTGGCAGGTTCTCTCGCCATCGACAGTTTCTTGGGAATACATCAATGTCCCCTGATCGATGGATTCCCTCAAGTGTTTGACCTCAACACATCTATTCACACTTGTTAGTTTGCACTCTAGTACCTTGATTCCCATTATCATTATCAGTGGGTAATCTCGCATCTGTTAACGGTACACATCAATGACCGGTAATCAGACGATGGACTACTATCTTCGACCTCGACACCTCTATTCGCATAGTAGGACATGTACTCGTAGCGGTTTGTGTAGAAGACCTTCCAGACTGGTGGCATTTCTTTTATATGCTACCTCCTTGATCATGCCAGTGTTCATGAGATTTCAGCTCTCGTGACTTGATTCCAGTGTATGTCAGACATTTCCAGCCACTATGGAGATCTTGATCTATTGTATATCTTCAGCCATTTTGGAGATCATGGTCCTTTGTACATCTTCATCATGGAGATTCTGATCTATGTATATTGTACATGGCGATGACCACATATGTGATATCATGTATTATGCCTATTCATGGCCATTGTACTCTTATGTATCCAGGACTGCTATATGTACTTGCAGTTATATGCAGAGTTGTATCATTGTACTATGCTGATTGGGTGGCTAGTCTTCCATTTTGGATCCTTCATCATTCCACTTCTGGGATGGACTTATAATGTATTTCGGCCATCGTATGACCCCTCTGACCTCACACATTAGGGGGCATCTGTTATAGCGGATTTCACCACTCCAGGTGAATCACACTTTGTATGGCCTTCCCCTGTCCCGCTGCAGACTCTTTAGACCCCATGGACCATATTTTATCCTTTGATGTTACCTTGATCATCCCTAAAAACTATATAAAAAATGATATACGCGGCTTTTTATCCGATAAACGCATACATACGCGGGTTTGACTCCTATAACCGCGTACATCGGGATGTGTGCATAGTCCAAATCCTTTTGGAGTTTTCCTTGACATGGATCCGACTCATTTGAATCCTAGCCTTCCATATGCCTTGAGATCGCTCGGATTCGACCCTTCATTATCCCTTGTGAAGCTATATAAGGAACCCCTTGGTACATTGAAGATATATAGAGAGATTGAAAGCAACGAAACTATAGTCCATTGTTGCCGAAATTTATGCTTGAGTCTGCATCCCTTTGTCCCTTTGGAGCACTGTTGTGTTCTTCCCAAGCTTGCCTTTTGCTAGTGAGCTTGCTATCGTGAGATGGAGGATTGAGGTGGTGGAGGCCCAAGTGGGGGATTCAGTTTCTCTGGTTCACAGACATGCCATCAGAGGCTGTATCTATCTTGTAATCTCTGATTTATATTAATAAGAACTATCTTTTCCTGTCCAATGATGTGTATTTGATTGAATATTGTATCCATTGGAATATGTCAAATGCTTTTACATGATTGATTAAATATGCTATAATAGATCTAACACCATGATATATAGTATGCTTGGATTGTTTACTTGTTGTTGAGGAAGTATTATATCAATTCAAGCTGAAGATTGGAAAGCTCAACGGGGATCTACTTCAACCGTCCGGAATAAGGTATGAGGTTTGATCCTTTAGTGTTAGACATTTTATTTCTATTGCATATTGGGAAAGATTGATTTTTGGAGTCAAAGCTGTCTGTTGTGGTACCCCAAGCCATAGGAATTTCTCTCTATAACAAGGCCCTCTAAGCTGAATGTGAGACAATAATAGATTAAAGAATAATACTATTGTCCTTCTTTTTTGGATTTTGCAATGCCTGTACAATTTCCTTTGATGATAATGTTACTCTGTAAAATATTTCCCGATTGTTGTTCCCAATGTGCACTAAAGCTTATTAGATCATCCTCTTTCAGTCTGAATAGATGAGGTATTTCAAATTTTCCACCGTGGTTGTCGTCAAGGCTCTACTAATAAATCATAAATTGTTGACATTTCACAATGAGGATGCACAACATATAACAGTGCTATCAAATGCTCGTAAACACACCAACTAACAAGATAAGGTAGAAGTACACAGACCCTAGAGATGCTAGTTTTTTAATTTCCAATGATAGATGGTTCCATGTTTCTGCACTTTGTACAAGTTTTGATAACTCCATACCAACAATGCATTCCATATGATGGTTCGAGATCAATAATAAAAAATAATTTTGTGAAACTGCCACACAACAGAGGAGCTCAATTCTCTTTTGGAGTACAAGGAAACATTCAAGAACCCCATTGGAGTGCACTTCTTCCAGGTCCAACATTCTATCAATCCAAATCTTAGAGCACCTCTCCTGTTACATCAATTAGTGCCACCTCTTCATGTAGTTTATCCTGCACCCCATATATTTGGGACTAGTAAAAACAGTTTGAGCCTTGACAAAAAACTTACAGCTATTATAAAATACCGAGAATTTACAGTATAACTAATAAACTTACCACAAAATGTGTAATTGTTACTGAACAACTAAGATGTCCAAGCCTGTGTAGCTAACACACCACTATGATCACATGCACCTTCCCAAGCCCTGCATTGATTACCTTTCCTTTTCATAGATGGTGGAGTCTCAAATGCAACCAAACATAAAGCCCTATTATTTGAGCTTGGTCACTCATTAAGCTTCAAAGACCTTGCGGATGTCATTTTTTACTACAAAAGACTACATCTGTAAAGAGCAAGTCCCTAGCAAAACCCCTGAAATACTCATTATATTGGAAATTGAATGAATACAAGCACCATGTATCTATGTAATCATTTACAGCTGCTTGTACCATGCAAAATGAGGAATCATCTTGGAGTCCATCCTCCACACCACTAATCACTTGTCCAATATGACCATATCCACTTCCATGAAATCCATTGTAAGAAAGAAGAATCTCCATCATGAAACCACCCAAGCCTACACCCTCCTAAACAACTACATAGATTATGAATAGAAATTAGCACAGTTAACAAATGCCCAATCAGATGGGAAAAAATGCCTGCAATCTCTTTAGTCAAATCACTATGTGGAGGGATCCCTTGTCCCATAAAAAAAAAAGGTTTCATACACCAATTCAGTGTTTGGCTAGGATGTGACCTTAAAAATAGATAATACTAATTAGTATTAGTATTATTAGTAATAGGTAAATAACACCTGCCACCACCTGGGAGGTGTAAATTTGAAAAGACTTGCTTGAATCGGACATCCATATCATTTGCCAATCTTTGACCATTGTTTCCTCTCAAATCCCAGCCTTGGGAATAAATTCTATGCACTAAGGGAATAATTTGAAATATACATCTTTCCAAACTGTGAATCCACAAGGACTGAACAGTCACCCCAATCACCTCTTTCCCAATTGAACCATGTCCTCAGTGTGATTGGAATAGGGAGGAACTGAATAGGAGATTACTAACAAGTTTCCACTAGAAAGTGCATTGAATCGAAGGCTTGATGCCACAAATTGGTTTGTTCAAAAATTTAAGTGATTCAATAGGTGTGACAGAAAAATGCACTTCCATGTTCTTGTATGATTGGAATAGAGATGAACTGAATAGGAGATTACTAACAAGTTTCCACTAGAAAGTGCATTGAATCGAAGGCTTAATGCCACAAATTGGTTTGTACAAAAATTTAAGTGATTCAGTAGGTGTGATAGCAAAATGCACTTCCATGTTCTTATATAAAAAATCTCTTCTTGTATAAAAATAAAAAATTTCAAAAAAGTTTGCTTTGTAGGTCAATTGTACTCTTTTAAATATGCCCTTCAACATGTAACCATGGATCCGGTTAGCTCCCCAAAATATTTAGATACTATGAATAAAATCAAATAGAGGGCCTTTGAGCTAGAGCTAAAACTTTACCCTAGGAATAGTTTTCCACCGTCTTCTAATCAAAGGCTATTTCTGAAGTACTTCAGCAATTTATGTTGATTGGTAGTTAAGAGAAAGAAACATAGGGTAAGAGAATTTATTTTCTGGATTTAGAAGAAGCAGCCTCTCACTTCAGCATTCATGTTCCTAAGCACACATTGGAGTCCATTCAACTCAGTTTCAACTACTTCTACATGACCTCCACCTTTGATTTTTATCAAAGAAGATGACAAATTTCCCACTTTCACTTGGAAATCCTTTGGCGGTCTTGTTTCCACTATCAAGGATTTGGATTAATACCATTTCCTGCTACCTTTGGGGGTGCCATTTATCTTATATGAGATTTTTTTTTGGGAAGAGTAGCTACTATTTTTGGAGGTGGGTGAGTAAATATGGTTGTGCTCACTTTAAAATGTTATAGCCACGCTTGGGTTCATGCTAAAGTGAGTGAATGAGCCACTGTCACTAAATGCACTTCCTTTTAATTATCGAGTGTGATGGCCTTCATGTCTCTAAGTAACCAACCACAGAATTTGTTTGATATGAAACACATCTACCAAAGAGATCTCCAATATTTGGCAGCTGAATAGTAACTGCCCAAGCTAACCATAGATTCTCATTGCTTTCACCACAAGGTTCTCATCTTTCTCCATCAAATATTCCTTTGATTATTTAATTTGGCTGATTTTCAATTCTCTTGTTGACTAGGCAATACACGAGTTTGTTTAAATTCCCTAAACATAATATTGACACTAGGCCTGGAATTTGACGTCCTGTGAGACGTATTTGACATGTAAGATTATATCTAACATGTCAACATCTACGTTTATCAGGAAATGAGGACTGTCAAATTGACGTCCAGTAGTGTCCAACAATCGTCATAAATGCTAGTACCTACTAGCATGGCACTTGGCAAGTTGGCACTGTTGGTGCAGTTAAACATTGGTAACAAAGTATTAATGAATTTAATGGCTGGGAAGTATTTGGTAGACGCAGGAAGCATCAACTTGCTTTCCGAGGCCCTTCCTTAGTCTCCTACTCACAATTCTCAAAGTATTTCTAGTTTACGAGATAGGCAAGACTGAATACAGTTTATTGAATAGACATTACAGTTTAATATGAAATTCTCAATCACAAATTACAGTTTAACCCATTAAACTTATATTTTAAAAACCTGTAATTCTTTCATTTATCTCGAGCTTCCCGCAGTCAGATAAGTGTTAAATTTTCATATGCTTAGCTAAGACATCAATATATCATTTCATTTTTCATAACAAAAGCATATAAACAGGATCACTGAAAGAAACAGTATCACAAGAACAACACAGATTTATCCTGGGAAAACCCTAAAGGGAAAAACCCAGCAAAAGCTTCCTCAATATAGATGCCACAAAAAGGTAAAAAGGTAAAACCAACAAGGAGATCAAAAACCTGATCCTCCTCCTTCCCCAGCTACTTCTCTCCTCCACAAGTGCGCTACTCAAGTGAGTGTGTGTGTTACAAATGAGGAGCACTACACCTCTATTTATATTCATCCGTTCATTTAAGTTAACTCATCTCTCATGTAGGCTCGAGTTACACATGTAGGCTCAAGTAACCACGCTGGGGTTCTAATGACCCACCTTTACAATTAGAGGGGACTGCCTCATGACTCTTATTAGTTCTTCCGATTAGGAGCATCGGGGTACAAAGTAATACAAGTGGTTCTCCCGGTAGGACCATCTGGGACCACAAAGAAATACATATAGAATATTCTTCGAAGTTACAATATTTCAACACTCCCCCTTAACGAGAAGGGTATTCTATAACAACATCAACAACAACAATAATAAGAGAGAGATAGAGGACATCATCAACATCATCAAGGTGATACATCTATAAATCATTGGAAGCTTTTCAACATCATGTAATCTTCATCTTCAATCTTTAGTCTTCAGCATCATCAGTACTTTGACCGCTTTGATCAGCAACATATTCCGCATCTTGACTCTTTAATCAGCAGCAACATCTTTAGCATTTTGACCTTTCGATCAACAACATCATCTTCAACAATTTCGATTATCAACATCATCTTCAACACTTTGACCTTTCGATCAACAACAACATCTTCAGTACTTTGACCTCTTGATCAACAATATCATCATCAACACTTTGCCCTTTCGATCAACAACAACATCATTATCATCATATTCTGATCTGTTGATCATAATCATCATCACATTCTGATCTTTCGATCAAAAACATCATCATCATACTCTGATCTTTCGATCAGAAACATCATCAACATACTCTGATCTTTCGATCAGAAACATCATCATCATACTCTGATCTTCTGATTAGAAACATCATAATCATAGTGCGTCATCCTCATACTCTGATCTTTAGATCAGTACATCATCATCATACTCTGATATTTCGATTAGTACGTCATCATACTCTGATCTTTCGATCAGTACGTCATCATTATCATACTCTGATCTTTCGATCAGTACGACATCATCATCATCAGCAACAACCTGCAATCCAAAACTCAAAGACAAAAAGTCTTTGGATCACTTTTGGACTTAAATTCCAGGGATGATACAATCCCACCACATTATCGACAACCAAAATTACCTAATTGATTATAGGAGAATCAGCCCCTATCACTTTAGGACTAAGTCCAAGGACGATGCAATCCTACCACATTCTCGAGGACCGAAGCCACCGGATTGATTACGGGAGAATCAATCCCTATAAATTTAGGACTATGTCCAAGGATGATGCAATCCTACCACATTCTCGAGGACCGAAGCCATCGGATTGATTATGGGAGAATCGGTCCCTATCACTTTAGGACTATGTCCAAGGATGATGCAATCCTACCACATTCTCGAGGACCGAAGCCACTGGATTGATTACGGGAGAATTAGTCCCTATCACTTTAGGACTGTGTCCAAGGATGATGCAATCCTACCACATTATCGAGGATCGAAGCCACCGGATTGATTACGAGAGAATCATTCCCTATCACTTTAGGACGATGTCCAAGGATGATGCAATCCTACCACATTCTCGAGGACTGAGGTCACCGGATCTATTATGGACAGATGTCCCGGGATGATACAATCCCTATTCATTCTCAAAGACCGAGGTCTCTAGATCACTTTAGGGTAAGTACCCAGGGATGATACAATCCCACCACATTCTCGAGGACCGAGGTCACCGGATCTATTATGGATAGATGTCCCAGGATGATACAATCCCTCTTCATTCTCGAAGACCGAGGTCTCCAGATCACTTTAGGGCAAGTGCCCAGGGATGATACAATCCCACCACGTTCTCGAGGACCAAGGTCACCTGATCTATTATGGACAGATGTCCTGGGATGATACAATCCCTCTTCATTCTTGAAGACATATTTCTCCGGATCACTTTAGGGCAAGTGCCCAGGGATGATACAATCCCACCACGTTCTCTAGGACTGAGGTCACCGGATCTATTATGGACAGATGTCCTAGGATGATACAATCCCTCTTCATTCTCGAAGACATAGGTCTCCGGATCACTTTAGGGCAAGTGCCCAGGGATGATACAATCCCACTGCAACATCACTACTCCCCCTTTCGGGGAAGGTCTTTCCGAACCACACAAAGCTTGTCTCGAAAGTGTTCAAAATTTACTCAGGACATAGGCTTAGTCAGCACATCATAATCTAAACCATCATCATCTACATATTCAGTATGTGAATACTGAACTATCACCATCTATATCTCCAGGATGTGAATACTGAAAGCATCATCATCTATATCTTCAGTATAGAAAAACTGAAAGCATCATCATCTCTATATTCAGTATAGAAATATGGAATCACCATCATTTGTATCTATAGTATGTAAATACTAAAATATCATATATATCTTCAGTATGGGAATAATGAAATCATCATCATCTATATCTTTAGTATGGGAATACTAAAATCATCATCATCTATATCTTCAGTATGGGAATACTGAAACATCATCATCTCTATATTCAGTATAGAAATACTGAATCACCATCATCTGCATCTACAGTATCATCGTCTGCATCTTATATTGTATGTAGAAATACTGGATTTCTATGTGTTACATCGGAACATAGGGTTCTTTGTCATCACAACTATGGTTATCACATAGAATCATTTTAGTATCCATCTTCAGGTCAAAGAGACCCGATATCAGCTTCTGAATCCATATGGCTTCACAACTTAGTAGAGCAATCTGCTATGTATTCTGCTTCAACCGTGCTAAGAGAAACACTGGACTGTTTCCTGCTAAACCATGAACTCATAATAGACCTCAAACAAAATCATCTACTTGATGTGCTTTTCATGTCTGAGATACTTCTAGCTCAATCTGCATCTATATAGCCATACAATCTGTAGTCATGGTTTCCATCATAGTATAGACCAAAGTCTATAGTCCCTTTCAGATATCTCATCACATGTTTTGTAGCTACTAGGTGAACCCGTTTTGGTTGAACAAGATATTGACTTAAGGTGTTCACAGCAAAACAAATGTCTGGTTTGGTATTTGACAAGTACATCAATGACCCAATGATCTGTCTGTAATGAGTCACATCCACTAACTCTGATGAGTCATCAGCTAAGAGCTTCAGGTTGGAGTCCATGGGTGTGGCCATGGCTTTGCATTCCAACATATTGAATCTCTTCAATATCTCTACCGCAGAATTTCCCTGGTTGAGAAAGATTCCTTCTGAACTTTGCCATACTTCCAGACCTAGGAAATAATGCATTAACCCAAGGTATTTCATCTCAAATTCTTCTGATAGTTTCTTCTTGCTTTCCATGGTCTGTTTCTCATTCCATGTCAAGAATAAGTCATCCACATATAATAACAGGATGACAGGTTCATCTTCTACAACCTTGTAGTAAAGGTTAGGATCGACTTTACTCTTGGCAAGGCCCATTCTCATCAGGAAACTATCTATTCTTCAATACCAAGCTCTGGGAGCTTGCTTCAGGCCATAGAGGGCCTTTTTCAACTTGCATAAGTGAGTCCATCTGTCTTCAACTTCAAATCCTTATGACTATTCAATGTAAAACTCTTCCTCAATCATTCCATTAAGGAAGTCTTGTCTTTACTTCATCATGGAAGAAACTACCATGATAGTTCTAAAGGAAGTGTACCTTACTTCCTGGAGTAAGTGTCTCTTCAGAATTAATTCCTTCTTTCTGATAGAAACCTCTAGCCACAAGTCTTTCCTTACTTCTATCATTAACATATTTTATCTTGCATATCCATTTGGAAGATACCACATTCTTGCTTTCTGGTTTGAGTACTATATCCCAAACATCATTCTAGTATTCTTTCATCATAACATCTTCCATGAGTTTGTCTTGTCAGGTCATCAAAATATCCCAGTCTTCTGCATTCAACCTTGAAGGTTGGAACCCACTTTACTCTTGGTAAAGTCTCGATCCATCACGAAGCTATCCATCATGTCGTAACATGTTGAATTTATATATCTTCTGTAGTCACTCCCCCTGAAGTGGAGTATCATCTTCCCTCTTCATTCTGTACAGGTGGTTCTATGCTTGATATATACTGGTGAATAGAGTATGTCATGCCATAGTCTAATCTTTCTGAGGCAAATCACAAACCTTGCTTTGTACACTTGTTCTTGTGGATCCATATGAAGGATACTATGTACTTCCCTTTATGTCTCGAAATCATATCGTATACATCATTCCCCATGATCAACTGTTATTCTTTGATCATAGCTTCTTTCATAGCATTCATTTCTTCATCTTGAGTTAGATCTCGTACCCATGGTGGTCTTCATCCTTCGAGGTGGATCTACTGCTCTCTGAAGCTCTTTCTTCCATCATGGTGTCTCTGACCCTGGGAGCTTCATATTTTATTATAGTGAATCTTGAATTTTCATCACTTGTTCTTCAGAACAAGTCTCATTCTTCTTGTAGGAGGTTGTACATGACCTTCCGTACGAGTCAAATGCACCAGCTAGATGGTTAGAACTATTTCGTAAAACATATGCATAATGACAAATTCTTATGCATCATGTAACTGTTTAGCCAATACAATATTCATCCATATCTCACATAAACTTTCTAGATGCCTTCCATCTCTATCATGACATTATTGAGATTGTGCACTAATCCAATATGTCATCATGGCAGCTTCATTCTAGATAAGTAGCAATGGAGAGCACCATGAGCTACTTACCCATCACATGCATATTAGTAGTATACAGTCATTAATGCAAACAATCTAT
>LPNX010392288.1:96529-143869 GCA_001517045.1 Pseudotsuga menziesii | reverse complement strand
ACTGCTTAGTCTTCTCAGTTATCCCATTGATCCACCTTTACAAAAACACAAAAACATGATTTCTTAAGTTACCAGGCATACCTAGCTTATAACCCTAGGTATTTTCCTGGAGGTCTAACAAATTGGCACCGTTTTCGGGGAGAGAGGTGAGAAGCTGATCTTCCTGGGAGACGACATAGATCTACTCTTTGATGATAGACAAGGGGTAGACACTTATTGGTTATAATCATCTATCTGGCGACTCCATGAGGACGAACTCAGTGGCGACTCCATTGTTCAAATTCTGTTGGTGATTCCACTGGTATGACATGAACATAATCTTAGCCAAGAGGTATGCGTTCTGTGATTTTTCAAGTATTGCTGGTTTTCCTAATAAAGTACCTGCTAAAGATGAATGGGAGAACAGTCTTCCTAGATTTCGAGGAGAAGAGTGGGAAGTTCCAGCTGAACATTTGCTGGACTTTCATGACTACATGCACCGGTTGTAGGTAGTGCATGAGGATGTTCAGATCCGGCTCTTCTGTTGTTCATTAAAAGGGATTGCCCGTGATTGGTATCGGTCTTTTCCTAATGCAAGTGTCAGTTCTTTAGCAGATTTTCATGCCGCTTTTCATGTGTTTTGTAAGGATCATTTTCTAGCTGATTTTCTCTATCCTCAGTGTTGTCATGAATTTCATTCATCAACTAAGGATTCAGATGTTCATGAAGTGTATGCTGCCGAAGAGAATATTCTACATTATGATCAAGAAATTGCTGATTCACATCATGATAGCCATGAGGATGTTATTAACATTGTATCAAATTCATTTATTAAAGAGGACTGTCATGATGATCAGATTGTTTCTTTTGAAATCTTTAAAGATGATGATCAAATTTTTATCTCTGAAAATTTTGAAGATGTTGAGCAGACTAACAAGACAACAGCTGACAGTTTCAGATCTGCAGAGGTTGAGGAGGACAGCCTACAAAGTCCGGATTTGCAGGAGCTGTCCAATATTCAGCTAGAACAGGGGAAGATAGATCACAGCACATATGAAGATGTTGAGCAGAGTGGCATATCAGCAAGTGACAGTTTCAGATCTGCAGTGGTTAATGAGAACAACCTACAATGTCCAGATTTACAGGGGCTGTTTAATCTTCAGCTAGAACAGGTGAACCATGATCCCGGATGTATTGATGTTGCAGCAGCATGTGTTACGAGCAGCCCACATCTTCCAAACTTGCAGACAAAGGCAGATTTTAGCATTTATGAAGAGAATGATGGTGGTGAGGAACTAAGCAGTCCAGATCAGCATTTTATTGGATATGTTTCTCCAGCAGATTTTGAGTGGCCTTCTCCAGCAGATCTTGAGCAGTTTATACACATCATTGAGATCAAGGAAGACAGCCAACCACATTATTTACAGTCAGAACATAAGCTTAAAGAGGTATTCCATTACTATGTAATTGATCCTATTGCTGACTTTCTGGAATCCACGAACAATGTGAATGTTAAAATTTTCTTTATAGAGCAAAGTTGGTCTGATCATCTGTTCGAACCTTTTTTCTACATGATATGGCTTCATTTGTTGTTCGAGTCTAGATCAAAGATGCCTGTAAATCACAATCTGACATGGCTGCATTGGAAATCCAATGTTACTTGATCATGCTGCTCCTATTAGTTAGTGTAGGAGTAGATAGGAAAATAAGCTCTTTTATGAGCACGTAGATCATCTTCAGTTGATTGTTAAATAAGCAGAGCAGGCTGCATGTAAGCTGCATGTGGGATACTGGTTTGTAGAGGGATCAGTGCTGATGGCTTGATGACTCCATGCCCAATGCTAAAGGCTACTGGAACTACTTGGTTCTGGGAATCTTCGGAACCTCACTGGGAGGATTCCATCCCCGAGTAGGAGCCAGATGTTATCTCCCAAAAAGTACACCATCATTTTGGGTGATAGAATGGGTTAAAATTTTTATTTTTGTGAGTCATGGCCTTCAAAATTCAAAATTTTAGCTTTCGGCAATCAACTAAGTCTGTGGAAGTTTACTTAACTGCCGAAACAGGCCAGTTTCGGCAGCTGATACAGTTTGCCAGAATGACTTTAGCTGCTGAAAGTGTTTCCATGATCAAAATTTAAATGTCGTGCTCTTGAATGTGCCAAATATTAAGATACATATTAATCATCGAATTCCATTCCACATGTCAATTCATAGATGGATATATAAATAAAACCCGCTGAGTCAAACCCCAAGACCGACTGCAGGTGTCCTGGGTGTGGTGAAAGTCTTTGCATTGTGGAAAATCTGACAGGTCGAAGGTATCTGGCCTCTAATCGAACCATGATTCAATCTGTGGATTAAGTCACGATCCAGGTCGATACCTCATACCACACCTATTGCTGAGTTTCAGATGCCAGATCAATAACCTAGAGACCAGATGTACGCATATTATGTTTGCAGATGTTCAAATGATAAAACATCTAAAGCTAATCTGATCGATCACAATAGTGAAGTTCTTACTGCTCAGAACATTAGATCTATGCTTGGAGAGGAAGGGACCTGGCTTATATTGGTTTATTCTCTTGGGAGTAGAAATTGCCAGTAGTTTGTTCATAGCTGGAAAAGAATTGTTGCTTAGCTGGACGGAGTTTCTAGTACTGGAAAAGTGGAGCTTGGTGAAGTTCAGCTTGCATCATACCTTGCAGAAAGAAATCGAGCTACAGGCCGCCCCTTTTTCCGATATGGGTTTCCTTCCATTGTTGCATTTCCTAGCAAGTGCAGACATATCGATTGTCTTGTACAGTATTCAGGAGAATTAAATGTGGATGCTATTGTTGACTGGACTGCGACACATATTCTTGGACTCCCTCGTATTCCCTATTACTCAATTGAATCATTGGTTAGTGAGGTTATCCACGAGCCTGGAGCACATAAGGTCAAAGTAATATGCTTCTCAAAGACTGGAGAACGTGCAACCCCTTTTTAAGACAAGCAGCAAGAGAATATTCGGCATATGCATCTTTTGGGCTTGTGCTATGGAGAGAAGAGAATGCTTCCTTATGGTGGAGCACGTTTAGAGTGCTTTAAGGTTATCTCAGCTATTAAAACTTACTGCTATATCCTAGTGCAGAGCATTTGATGGTCTAATTATTGCTAGGTTATAAATCAATCAATAGTCCAGACATTATGGAGGGGACTCATTACTGCTGAAAGCAACAAGTTCCAACAATTGGGCAAATACTAATACCGTCTGAGAGAAGGCAGCTTGATTCAAAGTCAGATCTAAGTTCATATCTAAGCTCCAATATTTTACTATCAAC
Organism: Pseudotsuga menziesii; assembly: GCA_001517045.1. Taxonomy (NCBI): domain Eukaryota; kingdom Viridiplantae; phylum Streptophyta; class Pinopsida; order Pinales; family Pinaceae; genus Pseudotsuga; species Pseudotsuga menziesii. The sequence continues at coordinate 140,567 of LPNX010392288.1, read as the reverse complement.
ACTTTTTCTTTTCTGGAAGGTCTGACTAGCTTGTTGGCTGGTGTTTGGGGCATACGTTTTGATTGTTCTGTCATGCATTGAAACTCCAAGAAGTGCCTTAATCGATTCCTATACTAGATGATTCTGACAGTGTGCAGGTAACCAAAGGACAGCGATGAAGAAGTCAAGGCTAGTGAAAGGCATTGGATGGGATATAGGTACATTAGGCAATGCTACTTGGGAAGGAGCAAAGCTTTCAGATGTTCTAAAACTTGCAGGAAAGCATCGTTTTGGTTTTATAAAATTTTGGACAGTTTTCAGCTTTCGGCAGCTTAGGCGAGCCTCACAGAGCTCATTAGCTGCCGAAAGGGCTGACTTTCGGCTGCTAAGGCACGAAATCGGCAGAAGGGTTAGCTGCCGAAAGCCTGTTTTTGCCAATTTTTCTCTAATTTCACCCAGATATCAGTTTTGTTCGCTGAACTAGCAGAAATCCGATCAGAATGAATGGATCATAAATTATTTTATCAATATCTGAAGGGTTTTAAGCGATTTTTGAATCAGTTGGGCATTTTGGCTAAGTTTCAACCTTGTTTTGAGGAACAGCTCTAGAAGTCGACTGCCACATCATTAATCTCAAGTTTGTTGTGTGCCAAACTCAGACCACCGATCCTTGGGAGGCCAGCTGCTCTTCACCAACCACCGATATTTTGAAAGGAGATCTTCATATCATCAGTTCCTTGTTTTAAGGAATCATATCTATATTTTGCATGGCACTGTTTTAATTAGGAGGACAAGATCCATGTTTTTAGGATCTTGAAACTACTTTGTAAAGACTATAAAGTCTAAGTACTGAGGCTGAACCAGGGGTTCAAGTTTGGATACATTTTGGGCTATGTACTGGACACTTTCTTGCTATATGAATCACAGTTTCCTTTGGTCATTAGATATCAGTCTGTCCACATTTTCCATTATTCTACATTTGATTCTATTCAGTTCAGTTGTTCAGAACTGTCATCTTCTGATATAGCTCATGAATGAATTAAATCTTCTTTATATTCTTGTATGACCCTACAACTCTGTATTTGGTTATCTTGAATGTCTTTCTTCATACCTTGATTATTTACTGTAGCTGATATTTAATTTCTCGAAGCACTGGCTTATTTAGAGGCATGTCATGTTGTCTTACTGCTTAGTCTTCTCAGTTATCCCATTGATCCACCTTTACAAAAACACAAAAACATGATTTCTTAAGTTACCAGGCATACCTAGCTTATTGTAGCTAGGGTTTTCACCCTAGCTTGTGCTGATGAGCACCTACTAAGGAATCTGGAATCCTTAGTAGCAGTTCGATTAAACAAAAAAATAAAAATAAACTGGAAAGTAAAAAGCTAAGCTAAGACAGTAAAAGTAAATAACAGGAAGTAAAAGACAATAAGGAAATGTGTAATGGTGTTTTTATTAAAGTTACCTCCAATGTGGAGGTCGGTGGAGTCCGTTGCGCTGGTCCGATGTCGGTTGCTCCGAGCTCCGAGCTGGTCCTTCTCCTTCTCCGATGGTGGAAAATAGGCCAAAAGGGGTCTCAATGATGGAAATAGCTTGATGGTAAGCTAGGGTTTCACGAGATGTTTTGGCAGAGTAAGGATGCTATGACTGTGGATGTGAAATGAGGGGGCTTCACCACTTATTTATAGTTTTTTAGTGGTGAAGTGCTTGCCCATGGTTTTTGGAAACCATGTGGTTTAGGGCAGCTTGTTTAGGGTTTTTGGCCCTTTTAGGGTTTTTCTCCTTTTTCCTCATTATTTTTATTCCTTTTCTTCCCTTTTGGGGATTTTTGCTATCTTTGGAGGAATTTTGGTTATTTTTGGAGGAAAAAGGGGTTTTTGGGCCTTTTGGAGGCATTTTAGGCCTTTTAGAGCCTTTTTAGATGGTTTTATGGCCTTTTGGAGGCTTTTAGTGGGATTTTCAGGGAAATATGGTAGGTAAATGGACGAATGAGCCATGAAATGGGGTAGATGAGGTAGTTAACCATTTTTGGGTGTTAACACTTATAACCCTAGGTAGTTTCCTGGAGGTCTAACATCTACCACTTGACTCTCCTGAATTCCCTCTACTAACTCACCTAAAGCAACTAACAGTGATCTAAAAATCCACCATAGAGTATGATAACAACAACTACCAATCTAAAAAGAAACCTTCTAACTATTGAATTGCTCCTATTTATACTATTTTACATGACCACGCAGGGTCAACTACATACAGGCAGTTCGTTAACTGCAACCATTAGCTGCTCCTCAGGATACAGATGTGGTGATTATGAATTGACATGAGGCACTAATAGCCTTAATTACAACATACGTTCACTCATGTGGCATCCATAGACTTAAGCCGACTTCAACAACCACGATTGCCCTATCTCTTTCGACCATTATTCTGTAGTTGTACTACTTTTTTACCCTATGACATCTTCCTTCTGTGCAATTTCCCTTTTCCATGCAGGTGACATCTTTTGTGCATATTCCTTCTTCTGCACATATTTCCTCTTCCACACAGTTTTCCCTTTCCCATGCATATTTCCTTGTCTGTGTAGATTTCTTCTATTCCTACGACATGCTTCCTTTTCCTTATTTGTGCTTGTGTGGTGGTTTTATTCTTGTGCATTTATTCATTTGAGCTTATTTCTTGCATGCTTGTTGACGGGAATATGTGACTATGCACGCAACGGGGGGAAGACAACCCAGACCAGGATCCTTAAAGCAGGCTCCAAGCTGTTTGGGATGTTTGTTCCCAACAGGTTTAAAGGCTCTGTTAGCCTGAAAGTCTAATTAAAGAAAAGTCTAAAAGATAAAGCTAACACTACTGATTATTAATCAGATATATACCTATTTTTGTACAAGTTAATAAATGTTATTAATTACAGCATTAATCAGCTAAAATAAATCGCTTTACATTACAAGAAAGAAGTTGAATAACTATTAACAGACTTGATAAATTACAAAGATACATTATATACACATGTACATTAAACAGGAATAAAAGGAATAATCTGAATGTGACATGAATATAAACATCTGATTCAAATAGAAATCTAAATAATATAATTAACAGAAAAAAGGAATTACACTAACCTAATCTAAGTCCTATACTGATCAGGAGCGATGCAAATATTTAAACTGAAATCGAATCTACTAATGGGACTATCAATAATCTTGAAAATCTTCAAAAGAAATTCAAAAATCACCAAGATCATACAATAGACACATAAACCACAAACGTAATGATGTCAATCATCAAATTTACAACATGTCGTTCATCAACAGATCGACAATCAGCATAAGTCGACAGTCATACGTAATATATTTTCACATTTATTTAAAGAGATTATGACAAACATTAATAATATAGAAAAACAGTAACAAGACCAGTGATACCATAAACACATATGCAAAGTATAAAACTGTAAACATATATATAAGTTATCACCAGTTTAAAATACTGTATCTGCTGACAGGAAACTGCCTCGAGTTACAAAAGATCAAACCGTAGTCTTGTCTTCTCCTTTCCCAAACTATCGACCCCCTTTTCCTAGTACACCCATGTCTCTTTAAATAACCTATTCTCATAGAGAAATGATCCTATACAATCGAAAAATACAAACTGAAGATCATAACCAATTTTCACCCTAAAATGACAAGTGAAACATGTCATTTTTGATGGACATCATAACATTTTGAAATTTGAAGAAAATCGGTTTATAGCACAAAATCGGGGGATATGACAAAAGCACTAACTGTATAGCGACATCTGGAAAACAATCCTCGCCAACCGATTTTTTCCCAATCATGTAGGGATCATCCAGTCATTAAGGAGTCATCAAAATCCGAGAATAGAGAACCCAAAACGTTATTTGCGATACTGCAAATGCAAAAGAAACATAATTAAAACATAATCAAACAAAAAATCAAATAAACTAAATAATAAATGAATTAATACAAACCAAATACCTGTAGTGAAACAATCCGATTATCAATCTATGATAACTTCAAACCTGAAAACAAAAGAAAGTTTTTTTCAACCCATTATAAATTCACAGGTGCGTTAAACACCTGAATGTTTACGCCACTCGATGGATTTTGCGACTGTCCCCTAAATTGCATTAGTGTAATTTGAGCATTGAGCACCCGTACCTTCTCTTCATTATCAACATTTTCATTCTGTAACTTAAGGACCCTTCTAATCATCCTATTCTTATGCTTTTTAACACGCAGCAAAGACTTATTTTCTGCATCTAACTGCTCTTTTAACTTCACATTCTCGGCCTCCACAACATCACGATGAGCCGACATCTCAGTCACCCTTCCTTCCATGCTGCGAATCTTATCCAACAAGCAGTTAAGAAACAGGGGGTGCATCATATCCTCAACCTGATAAGAACCTGATACGTTTGTCTCTACAGGATTCCCCTTAACTGGGAGATCAACAACAGGATCAGGTCCAACATCCTTCTCAAACGTGGGAGGACTACCCTCGACAGGGTTCGAGATAGATTCAGGCCCAACATTATGGTTATAAACAGGAAAAACGGGGTGATCTTCTTCATCGTCTATAACAATAGTCTCAACATGAACACCATCATTCACAGGTGATTTGACAGCATTGCACTTAGCCATGCTCCTATTAAACCTACCCATCAACTTAGTTTTCAGCCTTTTACCGGTTCGTTTGCAGGTATCAGTGTTTCTTTTCGGTGTTACTGGAGACAAACCCGAAGACTCCTTCATACGCTTTGCAGACACAGAGGAACCGGGGCTACCCACAGGAGGAGGAATCGACTCGTTACAGGCACTGAGGCATACGACCAGTAGGGTTTGACACGGGTTTGCTTGATGAAGGCTGGCGTAAAGGTGAGGCCGAAACTTGATTAGGTTCTGGTGCCAATGAAAATGAAGCATGACTAGGCTCTTGATTCCTGATACATTCCTCGGGACAGTCAAACTGATAGTGGCAGAAATCCGAAAAACCATTAGACTCAATGAACTCATCCCAAGACCTGTTTAACTTTGACAGTTCTCTCAATTAACATTCGGACCAAGCCATGATGGAACAAGCTATGACTAACATGCTTCGGGCCCTTTTTAATTGTAGAGGACATTTTAAAAAGACTTTGCACTAGGTAATAAGGTAAATTCAGAGGGAACCCAATAAAAATAGACATCAACCGCAGATGGTAAACATAGGCTGAAGACAGGCGACCTTCACAGGTCACATACCTGTATATTAAGTCCAAGACCGGGTGCCATTCCTTTTTAAAGTATTTGCGGGAGACACTAGCTCAGAATGATACCTCTTGATAGGGGTTTTTGAGAAACTGCCTCCATTCGGTAATGTTCATTGGCTTATATTTAAACCACCTTTCGCCTGTTAATGGCAGACCAGTTGCAAGTGCAACTGAACGTTCATCCACACGAAACTGGAGATCACCAAATTTAACCTGAAAGTCATCCAAAGACACAGCAAATACCTTCGTGACTTCGGGGTTCGAATCCAAGAATTTACTGACAAATGGTAACCATCCGACCGTCTCAACCTTTGCTAACAGTTCGGGGTTCGAAACAAGTAGCTTCGTCTCACAGTGCTCAACTCTCACCACCGGCGCCATGACTGACTGTTCATAGGCACACAAAATTACCCAGATAAGATACTCGAGCTTACACCATGACAGAGAACCAGAGAGTGAACACTCACGGGGGAGACCTAGCAAAAACCCTAAGCAAGGCAGCCCTAAACATTCATAAATCGACTGCAACATGAGCGAACGCAGCCGAAACTCTGGAAAGTTCGGCATGAAAGGAATGATAACACAACCAGGAAGTTACAATGAGAAATGAAAGCAAACAAATTGAGGTTAAACTGATCCTGCCATTATTTACCCCGAGCTATTGACGTAAGACCACTCTAGGCCTAGATTACAGGTGCTGCACGAGGATGATGCCATGACATTGGTCATGTACTAGCCATTGAATGTGATGGACGGAGCTAAGTACCAACGTAGTGATACCATATCAATTTCACAGTAGGTAAATCGGAAATGGAGGCAACGACATAAATTGAATTGACGATAGCCAATAATCCATGTTACCCTTACCATAGATTTGATCTAAATTTCAAAGGTGGCGAGCCATACAACATAATAAAATGATCAAATCAAAGCCAAGCTTTGCGATATAGACCATGTTATAAAAATCAACTTTCAACAATCATGGTGATATTGAATATGGTTTGGAATCCGAAAGGTAAACTTAGGATATGGCATGTTTGTATAAAATATTAAGCCTCCAATGTTCCAAGACCTTGCCATAATTTACATTGACCCAACCATGCATACCCATCGATTAACATCTGAAGGGAACCTATCATATCGTGCCAAACCATACTATGATCAATCATCCAAGTTTGTAACCTTATAAATGGCTATAATAACAAAATCATAAGGGTAAAGATCGAGTGATAAATGATTGGATAAAGTCTCCAGATTAGGTTATAGTAAAACTAGATATGGAAATTATTAATACTTATCCTTTGATTGTTAATAGTAACTCGATAATGGTGATTTTGTCAAATAACCTATGGTTTGCAGAAGATGCTTAAAAAACATTAAATTTCACTGATTCTGTAGCTCGCAGAATCTCATTGTTTCAGTAGCTGGCGATTCACTAGATTTGCTTTCGGAGATTCGAACATTTCATCAAAACAAAATAGGATTTTGTTTGATGAAATAATGTTTTTTAAGGCTGTTGAGCAAGGGCACAACAGATGGCGACTGACTGGGTGGAACAATTATCTCTGCTTCTTAATCCTGAAACCATGCAAACAAAGAAATTAAATCCTTCATATAATTCATTATACAAACATTGATATTTTAACATCTTCAACAGGTCCAAGCATTTCAGATTTCTAAAAATTACCAGAAATTTACAGTTCAAATTATTTATTTGATAAAGATCGAGTTTTTTAACCCAAAAAAAAAAAACAGTCCAAAAAGGAGCAGAACAATCAATGGCTTGGTTTTAAGAATAAAACCCCAATACCATAAGCATGGCCCTGCTGCCAGTAGGCGTCTATAGCCTTGACAGGGTTGCTTCAAATCCCAAGGAATGCCAGGATCCTCATCTTCTAGTTTAAAGATATACATTTCTGGTTAGGTTGAATTGTCACCATCATTTTTATTTTATTTTATTTTTTAGCATAATTCTGAAGGTCATGGTTCTAGCTTGGTAACCAGATAGCAACCATGTCAGTCACCAGTTTGCACCACAATAAATAAACCAGCTTGTGATTAGAACTTTTATCCCTCAGTGTTTTCCCAAGGGCCATTGTCCAGGCTTGGTGACCATAAACGACAATGTTACTGAATGCAAATCTATGATCCTGAGCAGAATGGCTCATTATGATACCCTCTATCCTTCAGATTGATCTTGAAAGTATTCCAACCCAACCGCGGCCAGAATGTAATTATATATAATCTGCAGTGAGATTATCTTAGCAGATGGGGAGGCAGACCTGATTCTCTTTACGAGAAGGGATGGCATAAAAGATTTAAAAGATAACCTTGCCAAATCCTGCCCTAATCCTTTTGGAAAGATATTTGCAAAGACTCATAATAATGATTAATATTAACATGATTCAATAATTTCTGGTAAAATCTAGAGCAATGAAAAACTATTCTCTGTTCAAGAAGTAAAATAGTGTGATAGTTTTCAGGACAGTAATATCTTTGTGCATGGTTTACAGATCAATTACAGAACTTGAAAGAAGTCATCAGTTTGAAGTTTGATAAATTGATCAGACTCATAAATGAGCAAATAAAACAACAAATAAAAATGAGAAAATATAAACAAATAAAAAAGAAACCGAAATAAAATCCACCAAGCAAGCACACCACACAAGGTATATACAGGATAATCCCTTGAGGGGGATCAGTAAAAATATCTCTTAATCAGGTGACCATTCATTGGAAGGTTGTCAAAGTCACCTTCCAATGTTTGCAACCTGAAAGTGCTAGGACCAAGTTTTTCTGTAATAATAAATGGTCCCAGCCACAGGCATTGGAACTTCGTATGTTTTCCTTTGTCTTCGTGCTCCTTGTCCCATTTCAGGACTAGGTCACCTACTTTCAAATCTCGACTGACTGATTTTATGAGATCAAACCAACGCTTCATGGTCTACTTGTGTTTATCAAACTTTTTCCTAGCCAACTCCCTATCTTCCTCCAGTTTATGCAAGGTGTTAATTCGATGCTCCATGGCAGAACATGGTGTCTCCTGCACTGACTGGGAGAGCTGTAAAGAGGGTAAAAATAAATGAGGAGGCAAAATAGCTTCCTTACCGTATACCAGGAAAAAGGGATAGTTTCCTATAGCAGCTTTGGGAGTCACTCTGTCAGCCCACAAGGCATTCGATAAGGCGTTATGCCAATTCCTGTGATGATTTACCACCGTACGTTTCAGAATCTTGATTAAATTTTTATTAGAAGATTCAGCTAACCCGTTACCCTGGGGATAATAATTAGCTGAATACTTTAACTTTATACCTTTTTCCAATGCATACTTAGTTAATTTAACAGAAGAAAAATAAGTTGCATTGTCAAAAATCAAAGATTCAGGAACACCGAATCTGGTGATAATAAAAGAATCAAGGAATGATATCACCTGTTGAGAGTTAACCACTCGCAAGGGGATGGATTCAACCCATCTAGTGAAGTAGTCTGTGGCTGTCAAAATGTATTTATGCTGCTGTGAAGACGCTGGTGTGATTGGACCGATGATATCCAGACCCCATTGCTGAAATGGGACTTCGATAATAACCGGCTGGAGGGGTAACGCTGCTTTCTTCAGCCTGCCTCCTGCTCTCTGACACTCCTGACACTTTCTGGCAAAGGCATATGCATCTTTGAACAACATAGGCCAGTAGTAACCAGCTTTGAGTAACTTATGTGCAGTGGTTTCTCCGCCAAAGTGTCCCCCGGCTGGTCCTGCATGTAGTTGAGATAACACATTATCAGCCTCATTTCTTTCTAGACAACGAAGGAGGGCTCCTTCGAAATTCTTTCTAAACAAAATGTTATCAATCAGCTGATAAGGGGCAGATCTCAATCTCAAATCTCTTTTATTATGTGGGTCTAAATGTTCAGGATCATTCCCATGCAATAGAAAAAACTTAATATCATTATACCAAGAATCAGGAGGAGTAGAGATCGAAAAAACTTCCCTTTCAAACAAAGAAGGTTCACCAAAGAAGTGCAGATCAGATTCAGAACTGTTTGAAGATCCAGCTACTAGCTTACAGAGTCCTTGTCCCCTGACAATATTTAAAGGCTTGATTTCCAAGTCATATTCCTGAAGTGCTGTAACCCAGTGGGATTGCTTTTCACCTAGGTCCTTTTGTACCAGGAGATTTCTAACTGCGGAATATGGCACAATGAACTTGGTATGAGACTTCAGCAAATAGGGCCGGAAATGTTTGACAGACTTAAAAATAGAGAACGCTTGTTTGTCCACTTCTGGGTAATTCAGTTCTGTACCATTCAAACCAGAACTCGTAAAAGCGATGGGAGTTTCATTATTTTCCTGATTTTTCTGTGTTAGAACAGCAGCATATGAAGAATCAGAAGCAAATGTGTATAAAAGAAATGGCTTAGAAAAATATGGGCTTGTTAAGGTGGGAGCTTCAGCAATAGCTTTTAAGATGTCATGAAAATATTGTTTCTCTTCAGCAGATTATTTAAAATCAGCATCTTTCTTGATCATTTTCTGAAGCAGCCTAACAATTTCCGTGAACCTAGGAATAAATCTAGAAACAAAATTTATCTTCCCAAGAAACGACTGCATAGACTTCTTTGAGTGAGGCATTGAAATCTGTGATATAGAACGGGTATGTTCTGGGTCAATATCGATACCTTGTTTAGAAACAACAAAACCCAGTAACTTACCTTCTGTAACTGAAAAGATAGATTTCTTAGGATTTAGAGAAATCCCATACTTCCTGCAACGCTCAAAAACTCTCCTGAGATTAGTTAAATGATCAGTTCTATTTTTTGAAAAGACAGTAATATCATCAAGATAAATAACGACAAACTTACCAATCAGACCTCTGAATGCAATATCCATTGCCCTCTGAAATGTTGCTCCGGCATTTATTAAACCAAATGGCATCTTCCTATAGGCATAGGTTCCCTAAGGAGTCCTAAACGTTGTTTTCAACTGGTCAGCTTTGGATACTAACACTTGGTTGTACCCTGAAAATCCATCTAGAAGTGAAAACATTTCAGATCCAGAGACCTGTTGCAAGATTTTCTCCATTGGAGGAACAGGATAATTGTCCTTGTCTGAAACCTTATTCAGGTTTCGGAAATTGACGCATAACCTGATATCACCATTTTTCTTTCTGACGGGAACACGATTTGCCACCCATTGTGCATGATGTACCCGAAAAATTATTCTGGCAGCAAGGAGTTTATTCAGCTCCTTCTTGACAGCTGGTTCTAGGCTAGGATGCATTTTCCTCAATTTCTGTTGAAAAGGCTTAGCCTCTTGTTTCATAGGAATGAAATGTTGCATTATATTAGGATCGAATGTCTTAATATCCTCATACGTCCATGCAAAAATGTCTTTAAATTCATTAAAGAGTCTTATGAAGGCTATTTTTTCCTGGGGAGTACACGTACTACCCAAATTTACACATTGAGGGTCATGTTCAGTGCCTAGATTTACAATTTCAGACTGCATAATGGAGCTATTGGTTTTACAATTCCTTGCAGCCTTAAATTTATCCTTCAAGTCATAGAATTTCTCAAGTTTGATTACTGATATAGGAAGAGTACTAACCTGATTGAGAGATTCCTGAATTGAACAAGGCTTATGAATTACTGCAAAATTATATAGATCATCATCGTGAGTCATTTCATCAATGACTGCATCTTTAAAAGTATCCTTCAAAGTCAGAAAATCGATCAACTACTCGTCGCTGTCGAAGACTCTCCAATTTGCTATGTTGTCAGGTATAGAAGGTCTGAAAAGCAATTCAACCGAGAAAGAATCAGTAAGCATTCCTTCAGATGGAATTAACCTTGAAGCAACATTAGCTAAAAGATTAGCTTCCTAATTTAGATAACGAGGGATAGAACTTATGTTAAAGGCTTCAAATGCTAATAGTAAATTCCATACCTCTGCCTGATAATTTCTTAGATGTCCAGCAATGCAATGTATAGTGTTACGTACCTGTCTAACAATTATCTCAGAGTCTCCTAACACTACCAAAGCTTTGGCTCCCAGGTCAATTGCTTTTTTCAGCCCTTGAATCAGAGCTTCATATTCAGCCACATTGTTGGTGCATTCGAATTCTAACCTACAAGCTATGAAATACATTTTCCCATAGGGTTCTATCAGCAAGCAACCTGCACCAGCCCCTTCTTTTGACTTAGATCCGTTGAAATATAAAGACCAGAGACCATTGTTCAGATCTAAGTGTACTGCATTTGGGACTGGAATTTCATCTGGAACTTGCGAAAAATGGCAAATTTCAGACTACTATTCTGCACCTGTTATTGATGAAGTTTCAGCTTCATGGTCCCTAAAGAAAGAGTCTGCCATATAGTTTCCCATTATGGTATCGATGAATAATACCGGTTCATTCGAGTCATCCAATTCCGTGACGGTATGCTTCATATAGCGTTCCCGATCAATTCTAATCTTGTTCGGGTGACCATTATGAGATATCCATAAGTGTGACCAATCAGTAGCAAAATATCCCTTCAGTTTATCAGACCAATCTCTGCTGATAAATAGACCATATTCTTCTGGGATATCCGCTACAATTATGTCAATGATAAAATGGACTTGAGGATTCAAAGCTAACCTAATCAACACCTCTTTCAACTTACCTATTACTTTCACGTTTGAACGATCAAGCTGCACAATACTTGTATCACAAGGCACAGGGACAGCATTAAGTTTTTTACATACAGAGTATGGAATAACATTCTTGGAGGCCCCTGAGTCTATCATACAGTTGTGCACTTTACGATTGCATATTTCAAACGTAAGTAAAAAAGGCAGAGTTGAAGAATCAGATTTCTTGCCTATGGATGATGCATTGACTGAATATTTTTTTGGGTTATCTTTAGTGTTAGCAGGGATGTTTTGACTTGAAGGAGTTTTTCCGCTTTTACTTGGAGATACCCATTGCATCATTTTATCTATAATCACTGGTAACTTAAGGAGTTCATAGATAGAGATGTTGGCTCTGATTTTCTTTAAATCTTCAATCAGATCGTATTCTAAATCAAGAGAGGGTGCAGATTTACTATTTCCAGGTTAGGTTTTTGTTTGAGCAGCTGAACTATTATCTATAGCAGTTGTAGAAGGTTCCCCTGAGGGCTGATATTTCTTGCTTCTAGCATTATACTGATGCTGATTTACATTGAAAACACCTACATCTTCATCATCACTCAGTTCTATAGTATACCAGAAGTGGCTGATAACTTGAGGAGGTTTATCTTCTGTGTCATTATCTTTGTCTTGGGTACCTTCAGAACTCTGTCCTGAAGATTGAGTTTCGTTTTCAGCTGATGTTTCTAGACCTGAAACTAATAACTTGAGGAAACTGTTAATTTCATCAACACTATTGGCTTCATAGGGTGGGGTGTGTCTAGGAGCTGTATTCGGGAACGGCCTTCTGAAAGGTTGTCTAGGTGGTTCTTTATTAGGAGTGTTTTCAGAAGTGCCTTTCTTTAAATCAATGATTTCATTAGACAATTTTTTAATAACTCTTTGGAGGCTATCTAGGTCTAATGAATCCTGGCCTTTTTTCTCAAGGTTTGTGTTCTTGGTAGGAATGTCAGTCTTCTTACAAGAAGAATATGCAGCATCTGTGTCTACTCCAGGATTTGCCTTTATGGCAGACATATCTTTCTCAACCTTAATTGGTTCTTCAAATTTTTCAGCAAGGGTAAGTTTGGATTTTTGTCTGACAAACATGGCCATTGACACGGGCAAGGCTGAAGTGTAAAATTCAATAGTGACATCCTCAGCTGGCCTTGAAGCAGTAGGAATCCTGTTTCTTAGAGTTAGGAATCGCTGGTTAAAATCTTTGACCTTTTCCTTGGTTTCCATGCGAATTCTATACAATTCTAACACCAAGGTAGCTGGAGTCTTGTCGTCTCCAAACTTGTTCATGAAAGCAAGGTCGAATTCGTTCCAACTGGTTATAGAACTAGCCGTAATTGAAAAAAAACATGTCGAAGCTTTACCCTCAAATGTATAAGGGAAAAGTCGACAGACTACATCTTCATGTTCAACATCCATGAGCCGAACTGCTAACATAAACTTCTTGACATGATCTTCCGCTGGCTCTTTCAACTCATGCTTGAACTTGGGTAATAACTTCTCAGGATGATTAGGTAAAGGGTGTTGATCGCCTGGGACAGCCACTGCATCCTGAGCTAACCATGGCATATTGCCATTAGGGTTTGGGGGGTTTACACCTGCCGTGTTCCTTGGTGTGGGAGGCGGTGAAGGTGGTGTTTGAAGAATGCGAGGAGGTGAATGAGGTTGTGATGGTGGTCGACCAGACCCTCCTGAAGCAGGTGGTCCTGAAGAAGATGACGGTTGATTGGCGCCAGTCAGAAGCTGTTGTATCTGAAGATCAGGAAAGGTAACTAAAGGTTGCTCCTGTTCTCCCAAAGCAGGTTCAGGACGATGAGTGCGGGGACGTGTGATCTGCGGGAGAGGTAGTTCAGTGGGTTGGCACCCAGTGAGATTTGAATACGCCCTTGTTAGGATCCTATGAGATTCGTTTATGGCTTGCTTGTACTGGTCAATTTCTTCAGGTAGGTGAATACCGGGAGAGTTAAACTGAAAGATAAGGTTTCGAACAGAGTCGTTCAGTGGGGCTTCACCCGATCGTGATGATTGGAGAGTACGTGGCTATGATGATGACTGTATTTGAGGAGTGATAGGTTGATTAATTTTGTTAACAGGATTGTTTTCATCAGCCATCAGTTTAAGCTGGCCCTCCTTCTAGCGCCATTGTTGACGGGCATATGTGACTATGCACGCAACGGGGGGAAGACAACCCAGACCGGGATCCTTAAAGTAGGCTCCAAGCTCTTTGGCATGGTTGTTCCTAACAGGTTTAAAGGCTCTATTAGCCTGAAAGTCTAATTAAATAAAAGTCTAAAAGATAAAGCTAACGCTACTGATTATTAATCAGATATATACATATCTCTGTACAAGTTAATAAATGTTATTAATTACAGCATTAATCAGCTAAATTAAATCAGTTTACATTACAAGAAAGAAGTTAAATAACTATTAACAGACTTGATAAATTACAAAGATACATTATATACACCTGTACATTAATCAGGAATAAAAGGAATAATATGAATGTGACATGAATATAAACATCTGATTCAAATAGAAATCTAAATAATATAATTAACAAAAAAAAGGAATTACACTAACCTAATCTAAGTCCTATCCTGATTAGGAGCGATGCAATTATTAAACTGAAATTGAATCTGCTAATGGGACTATCAATAATCTTGAAAATCTTCAAAAGAAATTTAGAAATCACCAAGATCATACAATAGACACATAAACCACATACGTAATGATGTCAATCATCAAATTTACAACATGACGTTCATCAACAGATCGACAATCAGCATAAGTCGACAATCATACGTAATATATTTGCACATTTCTTTAAAGAGATTATGACAAAAACTAATAATATAGAAAAACAGTAACAAGACCAGGGATACCATAAACACATATGCAAAGTATAAAACTGTAAACATATATATAAGTTATCACCAGTTTAAAATACTGTATCTGCTGACAGGAAACTGCCTCGAGTTACAGAAGATCAAACCGTAGTCTTGTTTTCTCCTTTCCCAAACTATCGACCCCCTTTTCCTAGTACACCCATGTCTCTTTAAATAACCTATTCTCATAGAGAAATGATCCTATACAATCAGAAACTACAAACTGAAGATCATAACCAATTTTCGCCCTAAAATGACAAGTGAAACATGTCATTTTTGATGTACATCATAACATTTTGAAATTTGAAGAAAATCGGTTTATAGCACAAAATCGGGGGAGATGACAAAAGCACTAACTATATAGCAAAATCTGGAAAACAATCCTCGCCAACCGATTTTTTCCCAATCATGTAGGGATCATCCAGTCATTAAGGAGTCATCAAAATCCGAGAATAGAGAACCCAAAACGTTATTTGTGATACTGCAAATGCAAAAGAAACATAATTAAAACATAATCAAACAGAAAATCAAATAAACTAAATAATAAATGAATTAATACAAACCAAATACCTGTAAAGAAACAACCCGATTATCAGTCTATGATAACTTCAAACCTGAAAACAAAAGCAAGTGTATTTCAACCCATTATAAATTCACAGGTGCGTTAAACACCTGAATGTTTACGCCACTCGATGGATTCTGCGACTGTCCCTAAAATTGCATTAGCGTAATTTGAGCATTGAGCTCCCGTACCTTCTCTTCATTCTTAACATTTTCATTCTGTAACTTAAGGAACCTTCTAATCAGCCTATTCTTATGCTTTTTAACATGCAGCAAATACTTATTGTCTGCATCTAACTGCTCTTTCAACTTCACATTCTCGGCCTCCACAACATCACGATGAGCCGACATCTCAGTCACCCTTCCTTCCATGCTGCGAATATTATGCAACAAGCAGTTAAGAAACAGGGGGTGCATCATATCCTCAACCTGATAAGAACCTGATACATTTGTCTCTATGGGATTCCCCTTAACTGGGAGATGAACAACAGGATCAGGTCCAACATCCTTATCAAACGTGGGAGGACTACCCTCGACAGGGTTCGAGATAGATTCAGGCCCAACATTATGGTTATAAATAGGCAAAATAGGGTGATCTTCTTCATCATCTATAACAATAGTCTGACATGAACACCATCATTCACAGGTGATTTGACAACATTGCACTTAGCCATGCTCCTAGTAAACCTACCCATCAACTTAGTTTCGGCCTTTTACCAGTTCATTTGCAGGTATCAGTGTTTCTTTACGGCGTTACTAGAGGCAAACCCGAAGACTCCTTCATATGCTTTGTAGACACAGATGAACCGGGGCTACCCACAGGAGGAGGAATCGACTCGTTATAGGCACTGAGGCTCATACGACCAGTAGGGTTTGACACAGGTTTGCTTGACGAAGGCTGGCGTAAAGGCGAGGCCGAAACTTGATTAGGTTCTGGTGCCAATGAAAATGAAGCATGACTAGGCTCTTGATGCCTGATACATTCCTCGGGACAGTCAAACTGACAGTGGCAGAAATTTGAAAAACCATTAGACTCAATGAACTCATCCCAAGACCTGTTTAACTTCGACAGTTCTCTCAATTAAAATTCGGACCAAGCCATGATGGAACAAGATATGAATAACATGCTTTGGGCCCTTTTTAATTGCAGAGGACATTTAAATAGACTTTGCACTAGGTAATAAGGTAAATTCAGAGGGAACCCAATAAAAACAGACATCAACCGCAGATGGTAAACATAGGCTGAAGACAAGCGACCTTCATAGGTCACGTACCTATGTATTAAGTCCAATACCGGGCGCCATTCCTTTTTAAAGTATTTGCGGGCGACACCAGCTCAGAATGATACCTCTTGACAGGGGTTTTTGAGAAAATACCTCCATTCGGTAATGTTCATTGGCTTATATTTAAACCACCTTTCGCCTATTAATGGCAGACCAGTTGCAAGCGCAACTGAACGTTCATCCACACGAAACTGGAGATCACCAAATTTAACCTGAAAGTCATCCAAAGAGACAGCAAACACCCTCGTGAATTTGGGGTTCGAATTCGATAATTTTGTCAAATAACCTATGGTTTGCAGAAGCTACTTAAAAAACATTAAATTTCACTGATTCAGTAGCTTGCAGAATCTCATTATTTCAGTAGCTAGTGATTCACTAGATTTGCTTTCGGAGATTCGAACATTTCATCAAAACAAAATAGGATTTTGTTTGATGAAATAATGTTTTTTAAGGCTGTTGAGCAAGGGCACAACAATGCTTTACATGGTCGTTTCTTTAATTTTTTTTTGGGGGGCACACCTTCCTCCTGCTTCCTTTCTTGCGCATTTTGTTACTTGTGTTTTTTTTGCAGTGTTTCTTGCACCACAGATTCATCCCATACTTAGAAAAAAGTGAAGTTACACAACTTGTTCACCGACATCATTTGAAGAGTGTACTTCCATAGGGTTTTCTTCTGATTTTTGCAACTCGTCTTTCTGCTGTTCTTCTCGGTCCTCTTCATCCTCCTTTTCCTCTTCATCTTATTTTTCTGCTTCTTGTCACAGTCTTGTTTCTCATTGCTGAACCACGTCAGGTAGACACGGAGTCTGTAGCATGGGATTTCCATTACCATCTTTCTCCATTTTTGCTAGAATTGCCCAACTGGTGATCGCATGTGCGTAGCTATTTCTCACCACCCTCTTTTCCATAGATATGAACTTTGAAGAATGAAGCAATGTCCATATTGAAAACCAGAAAATACATGAATTCAAGGGGGTGATAAGGGATGAATGACTCCCAACCTTTGACCGAATTCATCTCATCATCATGGTCTACAAGCCATATCTGGCCACATGGTCCTTCCTAGAAGTCGACATCTTCCCACTTGGTCCTTCCTGGAATTCGGCATCTATCCACTTGGTCCTTCTAGTCATTTAGGAATCACCTAGATTGGAAGAAGTTGGGCCTATTCGCCAGCCCTGCAGACTTATTCAAGTGGGGAAAGAACTCATATCCCCACCGGATTCCTTTTGGGTGCCGTAGCCAGGGATGCTAACCAACTGAAAAAGAAATAGCCAAGGATGACTTTGCCGGAGACTTCTAGATTGGTCAAAATAACTTGTAGACTGATAACCTCCTCATTATTCCCATCTTCGGAGATAACCCACACATTGAAGGTCACAACAACTACTTTATCCAGCAAATCTATTCGCCATGGCATACCCCAACCCATCTCTAACTAGTGCTCAAGCAGCAAAACCAAGTGATGTTGGCTCTAGGAGCGTACTTGTTTTATAAGAGGAGAATTGGTTCACATGCCATCCTAACTTATCCAGGTGCATCATTAGGACAAGACCCTCCTCTAGTGCACCAAATATGCCTCTCAGATTTTCTATGACTAAACCTGCCATTGTTTTCCCGTACTAACAACCGTGATTGAGTATTGATGTGATGGCCAATCATCATCACAGAGTTTCCCATACATGATGAGCTAGTTTTTCCATCCAGGGCAATGTCCTATCGTGAGTGCCACTTCTTTGTTGAATCCTCGTGTATTTAACAGGTTGTCGTTGTCTTCCAGTTGTCTTGCACTACTTTCCAGTTGTCTCTTAGCCGGTTTGTTGGTGGGTCAAGAGCGCACCATTCTTCAACACAACTTCCTTTTTTTATTTTTGCTGCATGCCTCGACCTTATGGGACCATGTCCTAGTCATCACAGTTTGGTTTTAATCGACTTTTATTGATCATACCCACAACTAGTGTTCCATCCAGCTTATGTAGTTTTACTTCACCTGCTTCAGTAATGTGTGCAACCACATATGGGCCTAGCTAGTGTGTTTTGAGCTTACCTGGGTGCTTGAAGAACTTGCTGCCATACATCAGAACAAGTCCACTGACCTTGAAATGTTTTGTTCTGATGTGGCGGTCATGTCACACTTTCTGTTTCTATTTTTCCATGTTTTGATGGAATCTTGCAATGAAGTGTTCTTCCTCCATTTGAATTAGCTACGCAAGTCCTTTTTCTATGGCGTTGGTATCTGTCATCTCTATTAGCGCAACAATTCGTAGGCTCAGCACAATGTACTCCATGGGAATGATTGCTTCTTGGCCATATACTAAACAGAAAGGAGTGTATCCAGTTATTCATTTTCATGTTGTTGTGTAAGCGCATAGTACCGCTGAGACTTTCTAATCCCAGTCACCTCTGTGTACATTACAGACCTTGGTCAAGGAATTCTCTAGTATCTTGTCGAAGGCATCAACAGTTCCATTTTCTTGAGGATGGTAGGGTGTTGTCTTCTTGTGCTGGATTTGGAATTCTGCAGTCATCTCAACAATTATCTTATTTACAAAATGCGTACCTTAGTCATTGATAAATATCTTCAGGAAACCAAACCTTGTCACCACATTTTCAAAAAGAAACTTTGTTGCACTTGCGGGGGTGCAATCTTTCATAGGCGTCACTTCTGCCCATCTTTTCAAGTAATATGTAGTAGTTATAATGTAGTGTGCATGAATCGATTTCCCTGGAGGACTAATAGGGCTGAAAAAATCCACTGCCCATTTATCAAAGGCTTGAAGTTTAATTTGTGGCACAAGTGGCATTTCAGCACGTTGTGATGGTTTCCATGTTCTTTGACACTTATCATAGTCACGACAGTGTTTCTTTGTATTCATATGTACAGTTGGATACCAGAGTCCATCTTGAAAAATCTCGTGCATCGTTTCCTTCTCGGCGTAGTGTCCTCCTAAGACACCCGTATGTGCTTCAACCATTACCCATTTCCTTTCATGATCAAAGACGCATCTGCACAATATTTCATCTGGTCCCAATTTATATAGTTTCCTTGTGATTAGCGTTTGGTCTGCAGCCTTGAAAACTAGTTGCTTCTTTTTCCATGTCGTACAATATTTAGGCACATAGCCTATATTCAATAAGTGTATAATAGCATCAAATTATTTATTGACAACGTCGATAGCAAACAGTTGCACGTGAGGTAGATTATCCTCTAAGCTTCTTAGTTCCTCACCACTTTCGATGCACGACAAGTGGTCTGGCCCAACATTTGGTTAGCCTAGCTTTACAATGACTTCAAAGTCAAATTCTTAAAATAGGAGGAGCCACCAGCAGATCTTCCCCCCAACACTGGCTTATTGACCATGTAGTTTAGCGCAGAATGATCGGTGAACATTTTGAAGTGTTCGTGCAATAGATAATGTCTGAAATTTTGTAGGCCATAGACCTTTACAAGCCCTTCTCTTTCAGTTGTGGTGTAGTTCTTCTCTTCCGTTGACAGTTTCCTTCTTGCAAATTCAATCGGGTGGTCAATTGCGCCCTCTCCTATTTGTATTAATACTATACCGAGCATAATTTATGATGCATCAACATGTACATGGAAATCCTTCTTCCAGTATGGGAATATCAATATAGGCGCAATGGCCATTTTTTGCTTCAGCTTATCCAGACTTCCTTCACAGTCTATGTTCCACTCGAATTTGCCGTCCTTCTTCAACAGCTTCTCCATTGGGGAAGTTATCTCTGCATACTCTCTTATGATTTTTTGATAATATCCAGTATGTCCCAATGTGGATCCGAGTTGCATGACCGATGTGGGTGGTGGTAGGTCCAGAATAATTGCCACCTTCACAGGATCGATCAGGATCCTGTCGCATACTACATGGCCCAAACAGTGTGCAAAATATGCATTTTCTCAAATTCAGTGCAATTTGATACTGGCGACACCTTTCCAGCATCATGCACAAATTCTCAGTATGGTCTCTTACTAGACCAAAGACTGTCCAATCATCAAAGTATACTTCAAGAAACTTCTGAATGAAATATTTAAAATCCGAAACTACTATTCTAGAGAAAATAGAAGGGGCATTTTTAAGGCCAAAGGGCATTACCGTGTATTGGTAGCATCCCCATTCTGTTACAAAGGTTGTCTTATGGCGGTCCTCTTGTGCAATTTTGACTTGATGGTAGCCTGAGAATCCATCTGTGAATGAGTACATTTCTTGTCCACCGACACTCTCCAAGACTTCATCTATAAATGATGTTGTGAATGGATCATGTAAGCAGGCATCATTTAGCTTCCTAAGGTTGACACAGATCCTGACCTTGCCTGTCGCCTTCTTATCCTGAATCACTATGGGGCTTATCCACTCCGACTCTTCAATAGGTTCAATGATTCCTACTTCTTGCATGCGATCCAGTTCTTCTTTCACTTTTTATTTATAGCGCGGATTTAGCCTATATGAGTGCTATTTTACCAGTCTTGTGTCAAGCTTGAGCATAATTTTCATTTCGTCCAATTCTCCTACTATCCCCTTCATTTCCCTGAAGCTCGTCGTGAATAGTCCAAGAACTCATGCAATAGATTAGTGATTTTGGCTATTGTCTCTTCATCCCAATAGTCTCCAATGTTAGAAAATTTTGGATTGTCCTCCAACCCAATGTTAAATTTCTTGATCTTTAGCGGCTTGATGAACTGCTCATTGGAAATGCTGCTTCCTTCTACTCTGCGCGATCCTTCCGACTCTGGAATATTGATGTTAGTCAGATCATCCTCTAGATCTCTAGAGAGGTTATAGCATGTCATCAAGTGCTGAAATATCTCACAGCATGGGTGGGAATGCACAGTGCAAGGTTGAGAATACTCAATCCCCAATCGTATTTCAACGAATATCTTCTCCTTAATAGTGTTCAGCGCAATATCAACTGTTGGCTACTCGTTTGCAAATTGGAATGTATATGTGAAATTCTATGCAACCTTTTTCCCATTCCCTTATTTCTTGGTGTAGCTCCATAGATGCATACCAGCATTTGCGTTCCATTTAGAGAGTATGGATGAAGTGGTGAACCCACTCCTAGCACGGGTAGTTCGAGAACGCTGCAGAACACTGCTCTAAGTGTTCAACAGGGTTTGATAACCCTATATACCTTTGTGTCACTGTTGTGAATTCATCTCTGAACCTTACTTTTAGTATCCATCTTCACTACGACCATTCAGTTATCAAGCTTTTGTGCGTACCCCACCATCATGTGGGTGTAGCTTTTAATGCAAATTCTAGTGCAAATAGTCACTACGGCTCTGTTACTAATTATTTAAACTTAGTCAAGAAAGTTTCCAAGTTAGGCAGTCCTTCATATGTAGCTAGCGGCCATGACTGATTTCCCACTTGTCGGACTGACTTAATTATCCTGGCACATCTCCTCATAGACATTTCATGTAATCAGTTCTAGCAGTTCTCAAGGGCCTCTCCTGAGTTTGACGTACATGAACTCGTGCATCTCCAGCTCAGGTTACCATCTGTAGTAGGATTAATGTAATCCTCCTTAAGGGCAGTGATATTATATATGTTATCAAAGTGATCACCTTTCCCTTCATTGAACACCGGTTCAACATATCTCTGTCCTTGCAGTGGATCGAGGGGTGCAACTACCCTCACATCATCATCTTCAAATGATAGGATCATTCTATCAAAGTTTATAATGGTTTGATTTCCCATCGCCTAATCGATCCCTAGCAGTGTAGAATATGGGTTAGTATCATCTACTATATTGATGACCTTGAAGTCTGCAAAAGTATGCAATCCTTCATATCCACTTGGACCTGACTCAATCTACCAATGGGCAGGACCTTTTCCTGATTAGCAAGGATTAATTGAATTGGGGACCATTCAAGAGCTGGCTTGCTCATTATTTCCCATGTCTAGCATGTTAGGATGTTAACATCAAATCCCAGGTCGAGGATGATATAGTCCATGTCATAATCACCAATTTGCACGAACAACCTGAGTTCGCGTCTCATTTTGAACTTTGTCTTGACACTGTTAATATTCTTCGCTGACGGGTCTTCCTCCGAAAGAATTTCTATAAGCGCTTCCAACTCTGCAAGTGCACCCTTGTCCTGGATTAGCGTCAAACAAATTGATAGAAATTGGTGAGTTTAATAACCTTATCAGCACTCTTGCTCGCAGTATGTTGTTTGAATATCTTCTCAAATCTCTCATGCATTTCTTTCACTTGGCCTGAGGTAGATGGTTGTTCTATTCCTATGAACTCTGGGTGTACATCCATGAATATGTGCTTTTGATTTTGAATATCAAGTGGTTTTTTCTTTTGCACGCCAAGTCGCACCTACGGTTTCTCTTACGCTGCAGGCTCTGTTTGCATAGCTTGATCTGGACCCATCACAGTACCTCCCCTTGTTACCACTGCTACAGTTTGTTCTCGTGGTTCTGCGACTATCATCTGTATGTTGGCATTAGCATTTGGGTTGGGAGAATTCGATAGAGGATTTGGTGTGGGGTTAGCTTCTCCAACCGTACAGGATTTCAATCTAGAGATAAGTTGTGGAAATTTATCCATATTGTGCTCTTGTTTGCAACATGAGAAATTCTTCGCAGGTTCAAGGCAGTCTCTAGCATAGTGGCCCTACACTCCACAATTGTAGCA
The DNA here is from genome assembly GCA_001517045.1 of Pseudotsuga menziesii. Taxonomy (NCBI): domain Eukaryota; kingdom Viridiplantae; phylum Streptophyta; class Pinopsida; order Pinales; family Pinaceae; genus Pseudotsuga; species Pseudotsuga menziesii. The sequence continues at coordinate 117,260 of LPNX010392288.1, read as the reverse complement.
AACCACTGGTCCTCTTCCTCGGCTAAATCCTACTCCTCCTCGGCCCCTGTAATTTCCACCCCCCTCAACTTAGGTTGTGGTGGTTGTGACAGGTATTGTGGTTGTGCATACTGCTGGTGATACGGGTTATATGGGGCCATATTCTAAAACTGCAGTGCCATCTAAAAATGCTGTGTAGGATGAAACTAAGGTGCTTCCTGAAACTGTTGTGCAGGATGAAACTGAGGCGCAAATTGGAACTGAGGTGCAACCTGGAACTACGCTTGTGACTGTTCAATATTTATTTGCTCCTTAGTATTCAATACATATGCATCTACCGTTTTCTCTCTTAGAAGTTGGTAGTCCCTACAATATTTTTCATCATGGCCTGCAGATGTACAAAATTTACAATACAGGATAGCTAGGGTACATACCGTCTTCTGCAGGAACATGCAATCTATGTCGCGGTGTCCCCTTGTCTAGCATATGTTGCACTAGGGAAGCCCCTGGGTACTCAATTGGTTTGGTGCACCGGATGAGATGTAGTTCATGTAAGCCAGACAATAATCTTTGGTATGTCCATTGGTTCGGCATCGCGTACACTAGAGGTCTTCCTACAACTATTTTCCTCTTTTTATGTCTTGGAGTTGAATTGTCATATTAGCCAATTGTGACTAAATCTATATCATTCCTGTGGTGCCATCTCCAATAGGTGAAACCTCTAGCTTCATCACCAATTCCAGTGCCTTCGTTTGCATTGCAATATTTTGCTGCATGAGTGGTCCTCTAATGTGTGGCAGTAGCGCAGAAATAAACCACTCTTTATGTTGCACATCCGACATTTGGAAGCTTATTTTGGCCATAAACGTCTTGAACTATTGATCAAAGTCCCATACTGTCTCTGTCGAAGCCTGATTAATCTCCTTGATCTCGGTTATACATTGGGACTCAGATTGTGGCTTTCTAAATTATGAGATAATTACACATCGAATCTCCTCAAGAGTCCTCTGCAGTTTCCCGAGTGGTACTACATAGTACTTCATTTACCAATCCAACGCGTGAACCCACAGAGTTGTAATCATTTGCGCTTTTTGGATGTCATCATTGCTAACGAGGCAGACCATCCATATTGCCTCGCAGAGGAATCGATGCTATTATGGATCCTCTGTTCCATTCCCATTGAATGTGGGTAGTCTAACATCTATCCCCGCCATTAATGTGGTGCTGGGGTTGTTCACTAGATTCCCTAAATTTGCTTGACTTACTAGGGTTGTTGATGGGATTCCTTACACAATAGTCCTGACACTAGGACTACTAGTGTTCACAAGCAGTTCAAGTGAGGAACTTCTAGTTCTCACTTCAGGTGACGTTCTTGGATTGTCATAGTCACATCCTATCCTTGGCTTCTCTATAGACTCCTTCAATTTTGCTATATTATAAATATGAATATACTCCTCCTCTTCATCATAGGACCCTTCATCTAGGTGTGACTCACATCCATATTCACCTTCCTGGGGTAGGCTATAATCCCTTCTGCCTCCTATTACCTTCCTCCTCTTTCCTGACTGAAACCACCTTCTGCTTATTAAGAATCCAGTGTCCAACTTGTATTCTGATCTTCCTAAGAACATTTTTTGTTACTACCTTCCATATTACTCCTAAATTTTATACAACATATCACCTTAATGGACTGCACGACTCAATCACTAAGTCGTAAAATACCCTTTTCATAAAGGAGCCTTTTAATCCATAGGTTTATAGACATAAGGTACCTTCGCCGAGGTCCTTGGAAAAAATGTCTCTCTGCGCTATATGAGGTTATCGCTTCAACAAAAAACTCAGTAACATATCCTTCTAATATGCTACCAATCCAAAAATCAACAGCTCTTGAAATAGGGTTACTTACTTGTGCTACCTCTTGTATTAACTGGTCGGTCCACTCAGCTACTCCTCTTCTCTAGAAGTTATCCTGCTGGGTTGCTAACTTCAACAGCTATTCTTGAAATATAATAAGGAATTTCATGAAATTTTTTTCATGGATATCCGAATATAGATATCACTATAACTAGTTCTTAGGGCTCAGCCGCAAACCCTTGCTTTCCTTTTGCGTAAATATCAATATCTTTGACTCCATCCAATCCTCGACTTCACTCTTAGTTGGGTTCCACAACATTTCCCTCATTTTTATCAATAGGGTCTTGGCAATGGAATCATTTGTTGGCCACTTTTCCTAACTCACGTGACCCAGGTTCTGCGCATCCCATCAACCCAACAAAAACCTGAGATACCAACCCAAAAGAGCAAGCCCCATTGGCAATGCCCGCAGATCAGGCCCAGTCCCACCCGATATATCTCTTCGATGGGTAACTGCCGGAGCCATGTTTCCATGATTTTTCGAGGGATTATAGTCCCTTGGTGCGTGATCGAGGAGCTTGACCAAGTCGCGAGGATGGAGTCATTTACACCGAACTGTAGTGCACTTAACGCATATATTTTATTAACTGCTTTTTGGGGCGCACACCTTAACGGTCACTAATTTTGGTAACTCCGTGGTTTTTGTGGAAGCTTGTAAGCGGAGTTGCGACTCAAAATAGTCTTAGGGGTGTCAAGGTTGAGTCAAAGCCCTCTTTTTTGTAATTGTCCATAATTTTCGGGTGTAAGCCCATGATTTTGTAATAGTGCACTTGTATAAATAGGCATTCATGTAAAGATGTCAAGATCATCTAATGAAATGAGGATCATATGATGCGAAGAAGTTAGATATATTTTTGGGTTTTAAGGTCAAGTCCCAGCTGTGTGCGTGGACGACCTATGCAGCTGTGTGCGCATAGGGTTTTTGTAAGGAAAGGAACTGTAGCTAAGTGCGCAGTTAGATATTGTAAGAAAGGAACTGCAGCTGAGTGCGCAGTTAGACTTGAAGGACGGATCTGCTGCTGAGTGCGCAGATCAGAACTGTTGTTTTGTAAGAGTGGAATAAAAGCACAGTTTTGTGGACGTAGCCCCTACACTGGGGGTGAACCACATTATATCTTGTGTTGTGGTTATTTTGTGTGGTTTCTGTTATAATTTGATGCTTTTGATAAGTAGGTGAATGCTAAAGTAAGATAACTGTTAAATATTAACTTCACTGTGAATTCCCAGTTAAGGGTTAAGCAAGAAAAGTATTTTATCTAACTGCAAAGCTAATTAAGTGAATATCAAAGCTCTATTCGGTATAAATATTTGTTGTTAAGGCCAAAGGTACAGTAATATCCCTCTTCTGCTTGCAGAAACCTAATTCTACGGCACCCCATAGCTGTTTCGGGTGAGACTGCAACCTGTTCACAGGTTGTTGCTGCAAGGGCCAACACTGTGGGTCTTTTTGTTGGTGAAAAGTTAATGGTATAAAACCTGGGTTTTCCCTATAGCCCAACAAATTGGTTATGTTGCCAGTTGAACAGTATCTGCTCAAGAGGGATTTACGTCGTACCTAGAGGGTTATGTTTTGGAGGCCCTTAGTGAAAGAAATCAGCAACTGGATCGAAGAGACCTATCTAAAATTTGCGGAACAAGAAAATAAGGATCCTCATCGTAGCTCAGATGAATTCTTGCAAAGATACGTTTTTGCTGATATTTACGAAATTTTCTTTGGTAGTATCCACATAGAATTGCACCAGTGGTTATCCAGGTCGACAGAGAGAAGGACGAACTTCCAAGAAGATCAGTTTCCTGACTGGACCCCAGCAAGAGTTAATATATTGAAAAGGGTGAACACCGCGATATTGCGAGCTGTTGATTTCTGGACAACACGAACCCTTGAAGCATTTGTGATGAAGTTTGTCATCGAAACGAGTACTTCCTTCAGTGAAGTTGAACGACAGTTTTTCAAAGGACTAAGGGGTAAGTACTTGAATTCATTCAGTTTGAGAATTAAAATGATTTTGGCTGAAAAAGGCATATTGCTTATTGAATCAGATTTCTAGAATTGTTGTTACTAACCTATGTTTGGAAGTGAAAGTGACTTCGACGAGAAAAGTGGTTTACTGCGAAGCGGTAAAAGATACAAGAGAAACCTAGAATCCTATACCCTAGGCCAGAATACCGAGTATACACCATTAAGTCTAGAAGACCTTGAATCTGAAGAAACCCCTTCTATTAGAAACCATTTTATAACTCTGCCGTGAAGATCTGTTACCCATGAGAACCCGTCGTAGCCTGAAAGTAACCCTATCCCGAGTATTCTTATCGCAGGTCAGTCTACCCCAGTAAGTTCTTCCCCCCCTTGATCCACTATGTCCCATATGATTGATGATATCAAGCTCCCAGTCTTCAAAGGAACTGGATCAGAGGATCCTAAACAGTTTTGGTTCTTATGTGAAGCTGTGTGGACTGCGAAGAACATTATGGATCAAGATATAAGAATAGCACAGCTGGTTACTTCTTTTAGAGACCGAGCTTTGACCTGGTTTATGAATTTTTCCAGTACTCAGAACAATGTCTTGGCTGATATTAAAGTAGCAATTATCAAAGAGTTCAAGAATCCTAAATCAGAGTCACAGTGTATAACTGAACTGAAAGAGATTCAGCAGAGGTGAGGTGAATCAATTTGGGACTTTGATCAGAGGTTGAAAGTTCTGCTAGATCAAGTTAGTTTCACTATTAGACCAGCACAGCATAAAGAATGGTTCATTGTAGCTCTATTACCTCATATCAGGTCTCCACTTATGCAACAGAAGGTTGTTGATCAACAAGAGTCTTTGGAAATTTCTATGAAGCTTGAAACAACTCCTGTCGAAGATAATTCTAGCATAGCCCAAATACAAGCGCAGTTGGCAGAAATGGCTTTGGAGCTTCACGACATGAAGAAGGGGAAATCTATTCATGAAGAGGTTTGGTGTACATGATGTAGGACATAAGGTCATGACAAGGAATAGTGTCCTGCGTTAAGAAATTATATGAATACTGGTGCGCCAAACCCATTTAACCCTAATGTTTTATATTGTGAGATATGTAGAACAACTAGCCAGCATCGACCTGAATATGGCTATCTACTATAGAGATATGTTCAAGTCCCCAACAATCCTTATTAAAAGTTCTATAAGTCAGTAGGACACAACGAAGAGGAATGTCGCAACTTTGACCTTATGAGAGAGCGAACCTATGATGCTTATAGGGTACAAAACAATGCACAAGGCAATGATGGATATGGTTACCGTGGTAGTACATCAGGTCGAGATAATTTTGGAGGTCGTGGTCGTGGTGGTATTCCTGGAAGAGGTCGAGGCCAGGTTGTGTGCTATAACTGTAATCAGGCAGGACATCTAGCTAGAGACTATCGGAACCCAACTACGACATGTCGATATTGCAGAGCGGTAGATCATGTTATTGAGCAATGCCCACAGCTGATAGCTAAAATACAAGAAAGAATGGCGCTCCTACTCAGAATATTCAGATGATTGCTGTAGAGAAAAGACCTATCCCAGCCATTAACGTTGTTACAAGGATTGGAGCTACGACGCAAGTGCATAACAAGGAGAAACAGCCTGACGAGGCTTGGGTTCGCAAGAACCTAGAGAAAGTTCCAACCTTCGATGTGGGAAGGGAAAAAGAAACATTTACGGAAGCCAGAAAATACTTTGCCGATCCGAGCACATCAGTAGCACCTGTGCAACAACATCAACAATAGTTACAGTCTCAAGAAGCTTCAACAGATAAAGTAAGTACACTATCGTCATTTTTAAAGAGTTGTATGAATCTCTTAAGAAATCAGAATGCTCTAAATGAGTTACAAAAAGTTATTGCTTCTTGCGAGCCTCAGTGAAGCTCTGGTAAAGAAAAAACTGTTAATAGAGTTAGAAGGACTGGAAGAGAAATGAGATTGCATGCTCAGATAGGAGAGTATGACATGACCAATATCATTTTAGACCTGGGATCAGAAGTAAATGTCTTAACTAAGAAGACATGGGAACAAATGGGCAAACCTACCCTTAAATGGTCCCCTATACAGTTGAGATTAGCCAATCAGCAGAATATTGTGGCCCTAGGAAGATTCCCTAGTGTCCCAGTAAACATTGATGGAGTTAGTACCTTAGCATATTTTGAAGTCATTGAAATAGATGATGATAGCAACCCCTATCCAGCGTTGCTAGGAATTGAATGGGCAATAAATAATTCTGCAGTAATCAACCTTAAGAGCAGGCAGATGAATTTTGAAGGTAAAGGCTTGAGAGTCATAGTACCCTTGGACCCTTCTCACGGATAAAGGTACACAGATCCAGTCAGAGATGAATATCAGGATGTTTTGGATCATATCTACAACATCACAGCTAAATAAGAAGACTATGTTAACCCTACTCCTGAAGGTATAATGGACTGGAAGTGTGATAGTTCTTGCATGACTGATTCAGATGAAGGCTTTGAGAATTGGTAGAATAGACTTTATGAACTACATGGACATAAATGTGCAAGAATTACCAAGTCTCTCAGATGGCTTGGCTCATAGACAAGAGTCTTACCTATTTTTGATGGCTTGACAAACCCCGAAGATTTTATTTTGCAATTTTCAGAGCAGGTACCAGATTCACAGAAAATGGAGACTATAGATTCAGTATTTAGAGCCACAACTACTAGATGGTATAATGGTCATAAAAAGTACATTCATAGTTGGGAAGATTGTCAAAATTCCCTTCGCCTGAGATTCAAGGATCGACCTCAGGAGGTGCGAAGCAGATTTAATGGTAAGACTAGCCATCAGGAACAATTGGAGCAATGTTACGAAGCATGGAAGCATGTACCTCATGAAGAATGGGTACATAGGTTTGTGCACACTCTGGAACCTATAGCAAAGAACTGGTATGCGGAGGTGGAGCTTCGCCATGGTACTATAAGTTGGGATAGTCTTGTTGATAGTTTTGTGCTGACATTTTCTATTAATGAGGTTTGTCCTGCTTTGGACGCAGCTATTAGGTTGATCCATACTAAGGTGTTTGATGATAAAGAAATAGTAGAGCACCAACCTGATTGGAAGGCACAAGAAGCTAATGAAGTAGAATGTTATAACCTCGCAATTGACGAGGATGAAAACCCATGCAATATTAACATTGCTGAGTCAGAAGGACACTGCGAAGTACATGGACCAGCAGTTGAAGCACCTGAAGTGACTCAGCCATTAAAAACAAGGCAAGTAAACATTGGATCAGAAGAAAATCCTAAGTACGCTACCATTGGAGATTATTGGGATGAAGAAATGGTGAAAAAAGTGACCCAACTTCTCCATGATTATCAAGACTTATTTCCAACAAAGTTCTCAGAAACGAAAGGTATCATTGGTGATATAGGAGTGATAAAAATCCCTTTGAAACCTGATGCGAAGCCTGTGAATCAGTTCCCTTATAGGCTGCATCCTAAGTATAAAGAAAAATTCAAAATGGATTTAGATAAGATGCTTGCTGCAGGAATCATTGAGGCTGTCAAAGAAATTATGTCATGGTGTCAGGATGTGTCGAAGGTATGTACTATGTCAAAGACCCTTATTGGGGCACAGCCAAAGTTACGAATTATGCTGAAGAAGAAAGGTGTGTTGGAGCTTAAAATGTGACCATTGGGAAAAAGCAGGTTTGGCGGCACCGGTACGTTAACAACATTAATTACCTGTAATGATGGGATTTTGGGGAATCTAGCACCGTTTAGACAAGACCTCTGTCATATTTGGTGTATTCAATGCACATTTATGGTAAGAATAGTCGTTGGATTCGATAAGAAGTCACTCAGACCTGTGAATGTCACATTGTGCATTTTTCATTCCATGTCAGCTGATCGCGAAGTCCAAGAATTATTGAGAGAGTTCGAACAGAGGGGTCTGCAGAACCTTATGAGAAATCCACCTGCCTCTGCACCCCACGAAGAAACTCCCCCAGCACCACTTCAACCAATGCAGACATGATCTACCAGGAATAAATTTAAACCAGAAGTACGCTCTAAGCGGAACGAAGATAGACACAAGCAATCAAGGCAAACACCGGAGGAGCCTGAGATGAATCCTTCTGGTTTAGCAGAGATCCCACCTGAAGGATCGCAGCGTCCACCATATCTTCCACCTGTTCGACCAGGATTTCAGCTACCTCGGTGGACAAAGATGTTCACATTATGCACCCCTTCGCTGCCACCGGGTGTGCAGATGGTCGGGACAATGACAGGGAAAGTAGATCGGTTCAAGTACGTCGACCACGATACAAATGATCGTGGGAAATTTCCACAGTTTGCACTTGGGACATACTTGCACTCTGTCCACTATCCAGAGACTGGAGCGACATTATTAGAAGCAAAATAGTGGGCTGCTGGCTTGGAGAAAGCTGGTTTGTTGAAAATGCTCAATGTTCCCCACTTCGGTCATAGCACATAGGTGACCATGGTGGTCAAGAAATTATTGGCATTGGTGCATGATGGGAACCTATGTATCGGAAACCAAAAAATCACCATCAATGGAGAACTCATTTACCGGATTACGGGCTTACTGAAGGAAGGGCCTGATCCTAGAATTGAGTTTATGGGAAAACATGAAGACGCGAAGCTAGTACATAGCATGAAGGAACGCTTCAGGCTCATGAAAGGAAAGTGAGGGTATCAAACCTCAACCATTCAGCATCAAAACATTCGATTCGCCATAGAGCTCCTAGCATGCAAGCTAATGTGGAAGTGCAGACCAAATGAAGTACCTGCCCCATTTGTCAGTATTGCTGCGAACTGTGTGGAAGGCTACAGTTACAACTGGGCAGCGTACATTGCTAAGGAATTCCTTGAAGATGTCTGTGACGCACAAGAGAAAGGTAGACCCTTTCACTATTCATGGCTAATAGTGCTTATTGCATTGGTAGGATGGAAGGAACCTACTGAGGCGTTGTTTATTGATGTTCCTCCGAGCATGCCTGGCACAGCAAGGTACGCATCTCTTTGGGTGTCGTAGGACAAAGCATCCCAGCAGATGACGAACTACGTGTTCTCCTTTTATGCCATGAACATATCCTATGAGATCCTACAAACACCACGGCTCAGTAATGAGCTCTTTTCTTAGTATGCGGGAATAGCCAACTTCGGGGCTGACATGCATCATGTCTTTATTCAGGGCCGCGCATATAACAAGCACAAATGGTCGAAGTTGCCATATGTGGTGAACGAGGAAGACATCCTCGCAATAGTCAAACAGTGGCCAGCTGAATGGATGAAAGACGCAGGGACATATCCTAGTATACCAATACCTCCAGTGACAGATGTGGGTGCAGCTCCTAGCCAAATGTAGCAGAATGACCCACTCAAAGAAAGTGAAGAACAAAGTGAGTCACAGGAGAATGAAGGCGACCAGGGTGGCGAGGATAGAATGGATGAAGAAGGAGAAGAGTTTGTCAAAACAATCTCTGACCCCAATCGCCCAGATAAGCTCAAGTCGCCAGAGGTAGAGGAAGTGACTAAACCTCAGTCCTGAAAGAAAACGAAGGCATCAAAAGGGAAGAATATTGTCGAAGAGCCCACCTTTACAATTGAGGAGCTCGATCAGTCTCTGATGAATTCCATGGAATTCCTAACCAAAAAATGGTCCGAGTTCACAGCTACGCACCTGGATGCGCTCACTGGCGTAGCGTAGAAAATTACAGAATTAAAGGACTTAGCAGAATGATCAATGACTGGAGCTATAGCAAGTAGTACCCTAGTAAGCACGTAACAAGACACAAGGCAATGGCCAGCGAGAGATAACAGAGGGCAAGTACCAAGTGCAGCCCTCATCATAACTGACACAGCATCTCGCTCGGAGATGAGCATGACAGTCGGGATAGATTACACCAAGTTGTCTATGATGGAGCTGCATCTCTATCAATTAGCAATCATGAAGGAGATCCAAGCACGAGACCACTACTCACAAATGCAGTTGGAAAATACCATGAAGAAGAATGCAAGCCTCACAGCGTAGTTTCAAGAAGCAGAGCAGAGGAAGAGGGACGCAGAATGTAAGTAGGCTACACTAGTGCGAGTGTTGGATGAGGCGTGTCGAAATATTCCTGACTTTGACATACAGGCTGAGGAAGAACCAGAGCAAATAATTGCTAAGCTGAAAGACTATGCACAACAGTCTCGCAGTGAGATTGAAAAGATAAAAGCAGAACATGAGGCTCAGATCGTGGAGCTTCAACTTCGCATCACTCTGGAGAGTCCACTAGAGGTCAAGGAGCAGCGTCACAGAGATATTCAGGCCTCAGCAACGAATATCACCGATCTTGTGAGCAGCGTAGCAAAACTTCTAGAAGAAATCGTCGACGCCTGGACAAAACTGCAGGAAAATCCAGAAGTAGAAAAGCTGCAAGAAACCATCAAGTAGTGACAGGAAGAGTTGGATGCAGTGAAAGCAGAAATTAAGACTCTACCTCCTATGCAGAAGATGATCAAGGTGAAGCAAAGCAATGAACTCTAGCAGGAAATTGAGTCATACAAAATGAAAGCAACGTTGTTGGAAAATTCTATGCAGCCCCTTGTCGATGAGGCCTTGGAGTTGAGCACTATTGCGGACAGCCAGCTCAAAGTTTTGAAGGAATATGATGCATTTGCATAGGAAAAGGCCAACGAAGCGTCAGTAGCAGCATTACAGGAGTTGGTGGTGAAGGAGCAAGCAGCCAATGATATCATGCGTGGCCTCAACAAACAGTTCACTCTGTTCGCCAACAAGATTCTCCCACCAAACAAGCAGCAGAGTGTCCTGGGACGGGACACTGGTGAGTCGTAGGGGCCTGTTGGGGTGCACGCCTTAACGGTCACTAATTTTGGTAACTCTGCGGTTTTTGTGGAATCTTGTAAGCGGAGTTGCGACTCAAAATAGTCTTAGGGGTGTCGGGGTTGAGTCAAAGCCCTCTTTTTTGTAATTGTCCATAATTTTTGGGTGTAAGCCCATGATTTTGTAATAGTGCACTTGTATAAATAGGAATTCATGTAAATATGTCAAGATCATCTAATGAAATGAGGATCATATGATGCGAATAAGTTAGATCTATTTTTGGGTTTTAAGGTCAAGTCCCAGTTGTGTGCGTGGACGACCTCTGCAGCTATGTGTGCAGAGGGTTTTTGTAAGGAAAGGAACTGCAGCTGAGTGCACAGTTAGAGATTGTAAGAAAGGAACTGCAGCTGAGTGTGCAGTTAGAATTGAAGGATGGATCTACTGCTGAGTGCGCAGATTAGAACTGTTTTTTTGTAAGAGTGGAATAAAAGCGCAGTTTTGTGGACGTAGCCCCTACACTGGGGGTGAACCATGTTATATCTTGTGTTGTGGTTCTTTTGTGTGGTTTCTGTTATGTTTTGATGCTTTTGATAAGTAGGTGATTGCTGAAGTAATATAACTATTAAATATTAACTTCGTTGTGAATTCCTAGTTAAGGGTTAAGCAAGAAAAGTCTTTTATCTAACTGCGAAGCTAATTAAGTGAATATTGAAGCTCTATTTGGTATAAATATTTGTTGTTAAGGCTAAAGGTATAGTAAAATCCCTCTTCTACTTGCAGAAACCTGATTCTGCGGCACCCCATAGCTTTTTAGGGTGAGACTGCAACCTGTTCGTAGATTTTTGCCGAAAGGGAAAACACTGTGGGTCTTTTTGTTGGTGCGAAGTTAATGGTATAAAACCCGGGTATTCCCTATAGCCCAACACTGCTAAAGGAATGAAACAGATTCAACCTTAGTACTTTAAACATAATGGAATATAAAGCATCTAATAAAGAGGTGAACCATACAGACGCACAACAATGATTGCGCTGTAAACATAAACTAATACTCAAAAGAAGCGCATAATAACCTAATCATGCATTCGGACTTCTATTGACAATATGACATTCTTTCAACCATGACAAGACCTGGATCATAAGCATAAGAATAAATAGAAACATAAACAACCATACACATTCAATCATCAACACACAGGAGAGTTCACGTGGAAACCCATCCAGGAAAAACCACAAGGCGCTCTTCATCTGGCATGAGAAATATATGGCGCATTCAACCTGCATTTGACTGCAAATTGTCTTAGATCTAGATTTCGGCTCAGACTCTTTCTTTCTCTCATTCTCTCTGTCTTATTTCTCCTAATCTACTGCTACCATCTATTGATTCACACACGGTCTAGATCAACCTCTCTGGAATTTGCACCTCTCTAGCAGAGCTCCTCTTCTACTGCACTACCTTTGACTGCATTCTGCAGAATTCTGACTAGTCTACCACTCGGCTCTCCCAACTTCCCTCTACTAACTCACCTAAAGAAACTAACAATGATATAAAAATCCACCATAGAGTAAGCTAACAACAACTACCAATCTAAAAATAAACCTTCTAACTATTGAATCCCTCCTATTTATACTATTTTACATGACCATGGAGGCTCAACTGCATACAGGCAGTTTGTTAACTATCACCATCAGCTGCCCGTCAGTCTATAGCTTTGGTGATCATGACTTGACATGAGGCATTAATGGCCTTACTTACAGTGTGCATTCACTCGTGTGGAATCCGCCAACTTCAGCCGAATTCAGCACACACGATCGCCTTGTCGCTTTCGGTCATTATTCTGCACTTGTACTACTTTTTTACTGTGTGACATCTTCCTTCCGCATAGTTTCCCTTTTCCACATAGGCTACATCTTTTGCACAGATTTCCTCTTCTGCGCAGTTTTCCCTTTCCCGTGAAGATTTCCTTGTCTGTGCATATTTCTTCTATCCCTACCGCGTGCTTCCTTTTCCTTGTTTGTGCTTGTGCGGTGGATTGATTCTTGCACGTTTCTTCATTTGCTCTTATTTCTTGCATGCTTTCCCTAGGCCCAACAACATTGTTAAGATGTGTTGTGTCTTTGATTTCATTTTCATTTTTTGGACTATTATTGTAGAAAGATAGAGGTATAACACTCTAGGAAATAATTTTTCTTTTCCTTATTGCTTGTGTTCATGTTGGTTTGAAAATAAATGTCTTTCCCTACCTTAGGTAGCTTTCATTGAAAGAGAAATGTGCATCGTCATATAGCTAGGATTTGCATTCTTTTTTTATTTTCTGTCTACACCTCAAAAATCCAGTTAACCACTCAAGATAAAATTAATGCTAGCTTAGGTTTAAAATCATTTTCTAACAGAGTGTAAGTTAGTGACATGTTCCGATGTTGTTAAGCATGGAAGCTATCGTTTTATGCCTGCACTGCATCTTGAGGTCTGTGTGGTTCTTCCACGTACTATCAGTATATCGAACGACCTTTCACATACCCTTGAGGTATATCGAAAGTTACATCATGTACTTGATTGTATATCGGAAGGCCCCTTTCTTACGGTTGTTCATTAGACAACACCACTACGAATTTGATCCCCCATGTACCTTGAGTATATGGGGAGACCCTCTTAGGATTCCTGTGACCAACTGAGTTAACCTTTTAGCTATATTGGATATAGAATACATCGATAAAATCAGTTGAGGAGATTACTACGCACGTACCGTCCAGGTAGTCGGGTATTCAGGTGAGGGATGGTTGATCCTCCTCCCTACATTTTACTATTGGAACCTATGGTATATAGTGAGTTGTGAAGCCTTGATAATCCTATGAGGATCCTGAATTTTGAACCCTGTCCATCACATAGTTTTCTTGTTGATCTTAGACTTGAGTAGTGTTTGTTTTGTGTGGTACTTTAGAGATTCTTAGTGAGTTCATATATGGGAGACTTTCCTAGGACCTCTAGTCAAGAGACCCCTTTTCAGGGCATGTCTTTTGTTTCTCCCCCTTGTGGAGCTATTGGTCCTTCCTTCATGGCCACATTGAACCTTCCCAGATTGACTATAGGATTACCTGTATGGTTATTCTCGAATATTTTCATACCAAATGCATCCTTTATGTTAGATCCTATTCCTTTACCACATGAGTATCAACCTGATGCTAATTTTTCCCCTTCTTAGTTGAATGTTGAATCGACTTCTCTTTCCTCCTCTTCACCTATTGAAAACTCTAATGTTAGTAAATGGGCATGTAGGAAGAAGATGAAAAGGAAGTCTACGAAGGAGAAAACTAAGTAGATGTTAGAATAATCAACCCATAGTTACCTACCTTAGACATTATATAAATCATTTTTGTCTTATTTAACTAGTCTCGTATATTCCACTCTATGCTAGTTGCCTTCTGCATTTCATATAAGTCAACACTTGCTAAAAATGAGTCATGGAGTGCTTGGGAAACCTCCTGGAAACCATATTTAGCATGTCTATTTTATTCCAGATCCTCCAAAGCACATATGTGTTTTTTTCTGGAAAGCTACCTGTTTTATTGAGAATTAAGACAAAAGGGGAAGCAAGACCCACATCATCCTCTATCCTTTTCTCCTAATAAAATCATGTATGAGTTTTCTTTCCATCCCTTATTATCTTGCCTACTTGACTTTGTTAATTCGTGAGCCTCTAAGTGGATTTGGAAACTGTTTTATGCACCTATAGGGGATTTGACTAGATTTAGTAAGCCTACTTTTTGACTATTTCGAATGGCATCCTTATGCATTCGAACCTCTCATGTAATTATATATTGCAGAAGACTATTACTTCACAAGGTTGGCTATTGTACACTTATTCGATACATATTAGTGTTATGCTCCAAATTCAGTCTCCTTTCATGGTAATTTTGCATGTTTGATTAGAAATTTTGTGAGTGTAATTGTTCTATCACGTGGGGTTCGATTTCCACATGGTATCAGAGCCTTTGTAGATCGATTTCTCTCCTTCCATATTTCTATTGCAGGTTCGACATCTTTACTGGGAGCATATTCTGCTGACTAAAGGGCACAGTTTATGAGCTATGGACCAATCTTAGAATATCATCTTGACTCCATTTAATTTATTTGAATGGAAAGCTGAGATGGAGATATTATTGAGAGCGAAAGGTCTCTACAGGGTTACTGTGGAAAATGGGCAGACCCCAATGTAGATATAGAGAAAATGAAATGGCACAACAGGAGGGATGAGGCCTATGGTCTTTTGTGTCTGAGCATTTCAAGAGACCTCCTCTTCCATCTTGATGGATCAAAATCACCTAATGAAGTGTGGGAGAATCTTGTAGAGATTTTTGGTAAGACAAATGAGATGAGAGGACATCAAATTGAGAATGAGCTGATCTCCTTGAGTCCCAGCAGCTTCGAATCCTTGCAACTCTATTTTTCCAAGTTTAAAGCCCTTGTTTTGCAACTGAAATAGTGTGGGATTGAAAAGAAAGAAGAGAAAATAGTTTTGGCCATACTCTCAAAGCTTGACCCTGACTATTCAGTGTTTGTTTCGACCTTCCATGCCACCAAGTTGACATCTCGAGCCTGGAAGATGCCTAAGCTTCCAGAGTTCATGGAATTCCTCACACAGGAATAAGATAAGTTGGTGATGATGGGCACCATCAAACCTTCCAAAGAACAAGATTTGGTTGCTGGAGATTCAAGGGTGGATTCAAAAAGCAAGAAAAAAGATAAAAAGCCACCTAAGCAAAAGACAGACAAGAACAAGTCTCAAGAAGAGCACCAAGGCTCCAAGAAGAACTTCCAGAAGAAGAAGAACAAAGGAGAAATGAGCAAGTGTGCATACTGCAGTAAGGGCTATCATCTTGAGAGCTCTTGTATGAAGAAGCAAATTGATAGGTTGACCCAACTCCTAGAGAAGAATAACATCTCCCTTCCTGATTGCTCAAAGAAGAGGGAAGGAGGATCAAATTCAGAAGACAGAGAGAGCGTACATGCTTTGGTTACTAGAACATCAAGCTCACCTAGCTTCATCATAGACTCTAGAGCTTCTAGACATATGGTTTTGATAAAAGAGGCATTTTCTTCTCTTGACATGTCGAAAGGTCCACCAATAGTTTTTGGATATGACTCTCTCACTGACAGTTTGGGAAAAGGAAGGATATATATTGACCATGGTAAGTTCAATAATGTGTTGTATGTTCTAGGTCTTGTGTCTAATCTCTTGTCAGTGTATCAAATGACTCACACTGGGTCTCCAAAGAAGGTCATATTCTCCCTTGATGATGTTGAAATCACAGAGATTTCGAATGGTAAAGTCATAGCAAAAGGTGTTGTTGATCACACTTTGAAGGTATACATGTTTTCCCATTTTATACCATACTCAAACCCCTTTGCTCTTCTAATTCATGCTAATGAGGAAAGCAAGCTTTGGCATGAAATATTTGTCCATATTAACTATAAGTATCTTTCTGATTTCAGTGAAAAAGATATGGTCATAGGGTTACCAAAGATTAAGTTTTCCAAGGGAGTCTGTCAAGGTTGTAACCTAGGAAAATACCCAGAGCACAAATTTGAGAGATCTAGTCATGAGAGAACATCTGCACCTCTTGATTTGATCCACAGTGACATTGTTGGTCCATTTCCTCATATGTACATGAGTCAAGACAAATATGCACCGAAATTCATAGATGACTTTTCCAGGTATTGTTGGGTTTACTTCCTAAAGCATAAGTCTGAAGTTTTTGACCTCTTCAAAGTATTTAAAGCCTTGGTTGAAACCAGTCTGGGAGGAAACTCAAGATCCTTAGATCTGACAATGGTGGTGAGTATGTCAAGTCTGAGTTCATTCAATATTGTAAATATGCAGCTATTCAGATGCAACATTCTATCCCTTACACACCACAACAAAATGGTGTTGCTGAGATAAAGAACTATTGATGTAATTGTAACTTCAGAATGTATTCATCCGTATATCTTATGTATTGTACCCCGATGTTTATTTCAGGATGTGTCTGTAATGTATTTGAGTCATGTCATACCCCAATGTTTATTCTGGGAATTTTCTATAATGTAAACAAGTCATGTCAAGTCATTGTGGGTAACCCTCCTATTGGTCAAGGGTTAAATTCCCTATAGTTGTGGGGCCCTAGGGTTATTAGACTATCCTAGAGAATTCGACCCTAGGTGAGTCATTGTAATTCGGGGCAATAGTCCCCACCATTGTGTTAAGGATAAACCTCCTTGTTGGTCATAGGAGGCAAAGTCCCCACAAGTTGTGGGGCACTAGGTTTATTAGACACTCCTAAAGATGTCGGCTCTAGTAAGTAATTGTTAAGTGAGGCTGACATGATCGAGTGGGATTCAAGTGAACGAAAGAATATAAATAGAGAGTGAGCCTCTCTATTTATCACACACACACTCACTCATTGGGGCTCATTAGTGAGAGGAGAAGTTGTTGGGACAAGAGAGAGACTACTGCTATCGAGAGATCATCTTTATGTTTTCAGGTTTTACTTTTGGTGCTGATTATATCTCTGAGGAAGTTGCAAGGTTTTCTCCTTTATGGTTTCCCCGAGAAAAATTCTTTGCGTCTCTTGTCTCTTTTGTTTTATTGATGTGCATGTTATTCTCTCAGTTAAAGATCCTAAGATCATAATACTATTTTGAATGATAAAAATATAACATGGTATCAGAGCTAACCTAAGAAGAATACATTGTGCAGCTGCAGAAGCTATGGTTCTTACTTTTTGGGTTTCTCTCCACAATCCATCAGCAAAAGTATGCTAGGATGAATCTCCATTGAAGGGCACATGTTTCTGTCGAAGCGAAATTCAATTCCGAGCATTTTCAGTTTTCGGTACGGGAAATTAGGGCTTTCTACAGAAGAGAAATTTTTGAGTGAGCCCGGCATAGGATTTATCTCCTCATCGACAAATTCAAAGTTTAGAGATCTAGGTCAATATTTTTAGTTGGGTGAAACTCTAGGAAAGTCAAACCCTATTTTGACCTCGAGCTGGAAAAACCCTAAAATACTAAACCTGATAAGTTTTGGTACATTTGTTATATCTCGGTATTGGAAAAGGATCAAGAGCTTAAAATTTCAGAGGCGAAAGAATTTTTTTTTATTTACACGGTGTCCAAAATTCGGCCTTAGATTCTATATATTATAGGAGATATGATCCCTCTAAGTTAGGGTTCTAGCCTCTTCCAGAATTCATCCCTAAATAGGACACCTGGGGAGAATTGCTATATCTTGGGCTACATAGGTCCAAATGAAATTTATTAAGATGTTCTAGAAAGGGCATGGAATGTAATTTTTGTTGTCTGAGTTTCATACTCAGAAGATGAAACAATGACATGTGGAAGTCCATACAACTTATCTATGCTGAACAGTCCTATAACAGGTCACCTTGGGAAAATGATCATAACTTCCAATTGGTTAAACCGATTCTGATGAAACCTATGGTGTTGGAATAGGGACATGTCAGGTGACCTCAGTGAGATTATTTAGACACAAAGAAGTAGTAATTTTGGAGATACTACAGAAACAGTAATAGGAATTTCTGTAGAAGAAATTGGAAAACTAGGGCTTCCTATTCCTGGAGCTTCCCTCCACTATTTTCAGAAAAGGAGTACATTGGATAGCTCAAATTGAAGAGATATATATTTATATCCAATCAGATTTGAAAGATTCCATGTTTTGAAAATTAGGGTTTCTCTGACAAACCCTAGATTAGCCAGCTCCGGAACTAGGACGGACACCTCAAATCGGTAATATATAATATTTTTCTATTTGCATTTGAGGTTCTCGTTTCAAAGTGATCTATCACATCAGATTGATGATAAGATTGGTAAAGTTGAAAACTTCCAAGCATGGAAGTATTTGATCTATCTGAAAAAAATGAATTAGACACCTACATGAGTAGAGAGGTTCCAGTTCCAGAGGGAGATGAGGCTAAAACCCTTACACCAAAAGAACTTGGTCAAGGTGAAGAAGATCATTGTTGATTCAATCACGGATCACCTTATACCACAAATGTCTTCCCTAAAGAGACCGAAGATGTTTGATTCCTTGACCAAGCTATTTGAAGGGAAGAACATAAATCATAATATGACTTTGAGAAAACAATTGAAGAATGTGAAGATCCAGAATGCAGAGACCATATAGTCATACTTTATGGGGGTCTCTAAAATTAGAGAACACCTTGAAGCGGTAGAAGAAGAAGTGGTGATAACCACCTTGAATGGCCTCACATGATCATGGGATTCATTTATTCAAAGAATGTGTGATATAATTAGGAAGTGATTACTTTTAGCAGACTCTGGGAAGAGAACACATAAGAAGAAGCTCAACTAATAATAAGAGAAAAGAAGATGGGAGCAACTAAAGATAAAGCTCTCACCATCCAACGAAGATCCCTCAAGCGATGAGGAATATGAATAACTCAACTCTTGAAGAACCTCTTATCCACCTTAGAATTTGGATAAGGAACGATGCTATTATGAATGAAGAAGACAATGAAGCTAAAAGCTCAAGAAGGAGTCTACCCACAAAACAAATAAATATAAGTATTTAATTGTCATTTCATGATATTGTTTTGTTATGCATTTGTTTATATTCAGTCGATGTATTATACATGATAGAATGTTTGCATTAATGACAGTATACTACTAATATGCATGTGATGGGTAAGTAGCTCATGGTGCTATACAACTCTCCATTGCTACTTATCTAGAATGAAACCTCTTTGCTGACATATTGGATTAGTGCACAATATCAATGTTGTCCTGATAGAGACGGAAGGCATCTAGAAAGTTTCCGTGAGATATGGATGAATGTTGTATTGGCTAAAGTAGTTGCATGATCATATATTTATGCATAAGAATTTGCCAGTATGAATATTCCTTATGCAATGTTTATAACCATACAAATGCATTTTATTTGTAGGAAAGATCACATACATAATCTCCTACAAGAAAAGAAGAATGACACTTGTTCCAAAGAACAAGTGATGACAGTTCAAGATTAAGAATAATATGAAAAATGCAGTGACATCATTGATGCAGAACCTTAAAGCTATGAAGAAGTAACCAAGAAGAAAGGAAAGACCAATTCAAGAAGAATGATGTCTAGGATGTAGTATCGATACATGAAGGAAAGTTCATATTTCCATCATGCAGTAGATGGAAACATTGTGGGATACAAGGAAAGATTCATAACACGATGCTTCTCACAAAAAGAAGGCACAGACTATGAAGAGACATGATGAGCTTGATGAATATCTTAACCTTTTCTACAAGGTTGAATATGAAAGTATATACACTAGATGGATACATAGAATAATAGTAGCATAGGAAGCTACTTGCCACTCTGGTACAGAATGTTTCAGTGCATAGAGTATGGAAGACAGAGGGAGTATGATGCTTCACTTCAAAGGGAGTGACTACGGCATATTGTAAGGTTCATCATGGTATGACAGGATGGATAGATTACTGATGACTCTAGGATTTAAGAGTAAAGTGGATTCCAACCTTTCCTTCAAGGTTGAAGGCAGAATATCAATGATGCTCCTGTTATATGACTTGTTCCTGAAAGAAAAGAGAAACTCATTAAAGTTGCAAGAAGGAGACTTGCTGCCAAGTTCGAGATGAAGGACTTGGATATGATGGCATGGAAGTGTGGCAGAATATCCCTGGGATAAGGGAAGTATGTAGTAGAGATCCTGAATAGGTTTAGGATAATGGACTGCAATTCCATGACCACACCTATGGCATCAAACATGAAGCTATTGAGTGATGCTTCATCAGAGACGGTTGATGCTATGATGTATTGTCAGATGATTGGGTCCTTGATATACCTGATGAATACAAGACCTGATATTTGCTTTGCTGTGAACACCTTGAGCGAGTTCCTGACAGATCCGAGACATGTTCACTTGATTGTTGTAAAGAATATTCTGAGGTACTGTTGTGCCCCTACCCAACAGCCTTTAAAAAGGGCATAT
>LPNX010392288.1:45439-95820 GCA_001517045.1 Pseudotsuga menziesii | reverse complement strand
AGTTCTTCAATGCTGTTGAACATTTACAGAATAATTCAGGCAACAATGTTTTGATCTGAGAGAGCAATCTCTCAGTCCAATCTCCTCCTCTCCAATCAAATTCATCCCTGCTTAAATAAACCATGATCAGAATAAATCAAAACAAAATAAGCTCAGCACAGGCGAATTTCTGGAAACAACCATTTCGTTGCCGGCCGCAACTGCAAAAATTGCGTTCAGAGAACCCTAAAAATATCCTAAAATCCATCATTTTTTGGCGAAATCCTCCCAAGTTTAGCTAAATGGGTCTGTTCTGAAGAAAACCCATGTTCCATATTTTTAATATTCGCCTCCATTTGCTCACAATAAATCTCACAAAATCGCCTGTCAGTTGAGAACGCGATTTTAATAATTGACTAAAAATGAAATTTTACGTCCGGCAATTTCTATGGAAATTAAACTGTTGCTCCTGATTTTATTAGAGATTATCATCACAGCAAACTAAATCAAAACCAAAGAATCAGTATTGCATGATATATGGCATGAGATCATGCGTAAACCTGAACTTCAAAAGATATCATAAATATATGCTCCTTATTTTATAAAAATAATCCAATCGCTCACATAAAAAGAGAAAAGACTTGTAAAAATAATAAAAGAATAGAATTCATAAAATAGAAATAATCTCCCTTTCTATCGTTTTCATGAAATTTGTTCAAATCCATGGTCTCAGGCACCAAATCTTCTTCAACTGATTTCATATTCTTTTACGTTCTGGCAACTCTTTCTCAAGCAACAAAATCAGAAGCGACTATGTGTTTCATACTCACTGCTTTGGTAAATAACCTAGCTTATGCAGAATTCATTTTCAACTTGAAATCGCAGAGTAACTATCATCTTTTATGGAAACCGCTGAGTTGGCTTCTCTTGCTACCTGTTCACAAAAGAAAATATGAAAGGATAAACATTTACGCATCAATCATCCCCTTTAAACCAATCATAAAAATGCATCAAAAAATCATTATTACGTTATGCTAAATGTGAGGTTGTTCGAAAGGTAAAACAAATCAAGAATTAAAATTTTCCTTTCAGTTATCACACATCAAAGTCTTGATAATATTCATCTTTTGTGACAAATGGAATGATCTGCTTTGAACTCGGAATGAAGCATTTTGATATTGCAATTTCATGTCGTGACAGACTTAGGTTAAAATAATCCAAGCCCCAATCGTCTTTCTGTTTCAAATATGTAACTTCTTCATTATAAGGCTGTTTTCTTCCTTTAAAGTATGAAAAACAAATCCCATAACCCATAGCATTATCTTTGACCTTTACATGCAATAATAAAAATAACATATGAGGACCATCATAAAGATCAAGATAAAATAATAACGTTATGTTATGCGTAATTCTTAGATTGAACAAAAAGCCTTGAAAATATAATTCGAATGAACTTTGATCAGACGCCCAACCTTAAACCTTATCAATATTTATGATAACATAATCACATAATGAAAATCAAATTATAAATATTCGGATAAGATTTCAAAAATTAGTTTATAAGAAATTATTAACACTTATCCCTTGATTTTTTAATGCAAATTCACTTTGAAATAATAATTTCAAAGTAGTGATTTTGTTAACTAATCCATAGTTCGCAAAGGTTTCTTTTAAAAACATTGAATTTCATGTTTCAGTAGCTTCTGAAAGGTCACCATTTCAGTAACTGTCAATTCTTTAGTTTTGTTATATGAAATTCAAACATTTCATCAAAAATAAAATACGATTTTGTTTGATGAAATAATGTTTTTTAAAGGCTGTTGGGTAGGGGCACAACAGGTACCTGAAGGGTACAATTGATTATGGGCTCAAGTATGAGACGAATCAGAAGATTAACCTAGAAGGTTATGTTGATTCAGATTGAGCAAGCAGTGCCATCGATAGGAAGAGAAATTTAGGGTGTTTATTCAGTATGGGATTAGGTGTGATCTCTTGGTTTAGCACGAAGCAATATTATGTGGCACTGAGAACAGCTGAAATAGAGTATGTCGCAGCTTGTTCAGCTAGTTGTGAGGTAGTATAGCTGAGGAAGCTATTGTCTGATTTATTTGATCTCCAAATGGATGCTACTTGTATACATTGTGACAAATAGAGTTGCATGAATTTGTCAGAGAATCAAGTGTTCCATGACAAGTCGAAGCATATCGAGATCAAGTATCACTATATCATGGATATGGTGCAGAGGGGAGCAATGAAGCTCCAGTATGTTGTGACGGAGGAACATATAGTTGATGTGTTGACGAATCGATTGGCTAGGGTGAAGTTTGAGTACTCCAGGGAGAAGCTTGGTGTTCTCTAGATCAAGGTTCGTTCCAAGGGGAAATTATGAGACCTAGAGCCATTCTGACATGGTGAGAGGATTGGTTCCTTCCATGGTCAGATGTAAGCGCTGAGCCATTCTATCATGGTGAGAGGATTGGTTCATTCCATGTCATATGTGAGTGCTAACCCATTCCGATGTGACTATAGGATTGGTTCCTACATGATCAGATATAAGCGCTGAATGTCATTCTTGGAACGGAGGTGCCTGGTCAGTTACCAGGAATAATCGGTCTAGGACTGAGGGACTTTCTGATACAACTATAATATGTATTCTTACATGATCAGATGTGAGCGCATGGCCATCCTAATGTGATTGATGGATTGGTTCCCACTTGATCAGATATAAGGGTTGTTGCCATTCTTGGAATGGAGGCACCTGGTCAATTACCAGGTAGCTCAGTCTAGGACTGGGGGCCATTCTGATATGACTGTAGGATTGGTTCCTACATGATCAACTGTGAGTGCAAGCCCTTCTGACATACATGCTGGATTGGTTCCTCACATGTGCAGATGTAAGTGCAGATCCCTTTCGAACATGTATGTTGGATTGGTTCCTCACATGTGTCGAATGTAAGTGTAGATCCTTTTTGAACATGTATGTTGGATTGGTTCCTTGCATCTGTTGAATTTAAGTGTAGGGTCTTTCTGACATGAATGTTGGATTGGTTCCTCTCATGGTCAGATGTGAGTGCTGGGCCTTTCTGACAGGGTTGTGGGATTGGTTCCCATGGTCAGATATGAGTGCTGGGCGTGCATTTCAGATATGATTACAGGATTGGTTCCTACATGATCAGATATAAGTGTTGGGTGGGCCATTCTGACTTAGGGTCAGATATAAGTGCTGAAGAATACCTACATGGAGGCTAGGCCTACAACTAGCATGAAAAAGGGCTGGCTTTGTAGAAATTCCTGTGATGAGAAGAATCATGAGATAGCACCCGTGATGATGATCCATTAGTGATGATCCAATAGTGATGATGATCTAGATCGAGTGATGATCCAGATCCAGTGATGATGATCTATATCGAGTGATGATCTAGATCCAGTGATGATGATCTAGATCAAGTGATGATCCGGATCCAGATGACTTGAAAATGAAGATTACTTGAATATGAAGATGACTTGAAGGTGAAGATGATGAGGACTCGATGATGATCCAAATGATACAGAGAAGAAGACTTGTGCTGATAAATTGTGTCGAGAGAATACCTTCCTAGTTAAGAGGGAGTGTTGATGTAATTGTAACTTCAGAATGTATTCATCCGTATATCTTATGTATTGTACCCTGATGTTTATTCTGGGATGTGTCTGTAATGTATTTGAGTCATTTCATACCCTGATGTTTATTTTGGGAAGTTTCTATAATGTAAACAAGTCATTTCAAGTCATTTTGGGTAACCCTCCTATTGGTCAAGGGTTAAAGTCCCCGCAGTTGTGGGGCCCTAGGGTTATTAGACTATCCTAGAGAAGTCGACCCTAGGTGAGTCATTGTAAGTCAAGGAAATAGTCCCCACCATTGTGTTAAGGATAAACCTTCTTGTTGGTTGAAGGAGGCAAAGTCCCCACAATTTGTGGGGCACTAGGGTTATTAGACACTCCTAGAGATGTCAGCTCTAGTAAGTAATTGTTAAGTGCGACCGACATGATGGAGTGGGATTCAAGTGAACAAAAGAATATAAATAGAGAGTGAGCCTCTATATTTATCACACACATACTCACTCATTGGGGCTCATGGATGAGAGGAGAAGTTGCTAGGATAAGAGAGAGACTACTGCTATCAGTAGATCATCTTTATGTTTTCAGGTTTTACTTTTGGTGCTGATTCTATCTCTGAGGAAGTTGCAGGGTTTTCTCCTTTATGGTTTCCCTAAGAAAAATTCTTTGTGTCTCTTGTCTCTTGTGTTTTATTGCTGTGCATGTTATTCTCTCAGTTAAAGATCCTAATATCATAATGCTAGCTTGAATGATAAAAATCTAACAAGAATAGGTCACTGAAGGAGATGGCATCCTGTATGATGGAGGCTAAGAATTTGCCACCAAAGCTTTAGGCCGAGCCTATAAACTATGCATCCTACATCCAGAATAGATTTCCTCATAAGAATCTTGATGGTATGACTCCTTTCCAAGCTTGGAGTGGGTACAAGCCAGATGTGACCCATTTGAGGATTTTTGGCTCAAAGGATTGGGATAGAATTCCAACTAAAAAGAGAAAGGATTTGCAGCCCCAAAGCCAAGAGTGACTATTTGTTGGGTATTCTAAAGATTCAAAAGGGTAGAATCTGATCAACTTGAGCACTAACAAATATTTCATTTAAAGAAGTGTTCAATTCCAAGAAGAGCCTTTAGTAGCAGTTGAAGTTGGAGAGTCTTCTTCACCACCAAATCCATTGAATGTAAGTGGAGAGACAAATGAGTTTGTTGATTCTGATATTTATAATAATGATGATTTAATTGCAGATCCTGATATTCCTATAAGACCAAAATGGGAAACAAAGACCACTCATGCAACTGGGGAACTAGCTGGAAATCCTAGTGACCCTAGGAGGACTAGATCTCAGTTTGAGAGTGCCCTGTGTATGAAAGACCCTTTGTTTGTAGAGAAGTGCTATATGATGGTTGAATTAGACCCATATACATATGGATATTTGGCACATTATCCAAGACGGAAAACATCCATGAAAGAAGAATTCAGCTCGCTCCAGAAGAACAACAATTGGGAACTAGTTGATCTTCCCACGGGGAGGAAGCTAGTTCAATGTAAGTGGGTTTTCAATACTAAGTTTGTTGCTGATGGTTCAAATTTAAAATATAAGGAAATATTTGTAGCCAAGAGATACTCACAATTACATGGTATTGACTACAATGAAACCTTTTCACTAGTGGCAAAGATGGATTCCATAAGGATAGCTTTAGCCATTGCAGCTTCAAAGCAGTGGGAGGTACATCACATGGATGTGAAGTGTGCTTTCCTAAATGGAGATCTCATTGAAGATATTTACATGAAGAAACATAAAGGGTTTGTTTCTAATCCATATTTTGTGTGCAGGTTAAATAAATCATTGTATGGGCTCAAGCAAACCCCCAGGGCTTGGTATGCCAAGATTGATGGCTTTCTGCTGTCATTGATTTTTGTTCGATGCAAGTCTGATCCTAATGTTTATTTGAAGCTGATTCATGGTTATTTGATGATTATTGTCTTGTATGTGGATGACCTTATGATTACAGGAAGTTCAAAGAAAGAGATTGCCTCCTTGAAGGATGCAATGATCCATGCATTTTCTAAGACTGGTTTGGGATTGTTGAGCCAATTCTTGGGTCTCAAAATTGCTCAATCCCAACATGGAATCAAAGTACATCAGTCCAATTATGCCTTATATTTGCTGAACAAGTTCAACATGAAATATTTCAAGGCAAGCAAGACTCCCTTCCTTTCAGGAGTTAAGCTTTAATAAGTAGGTTCTTCTCCTATGGTAAATAATACACTGTATAGGCAGTTGATTGGGTGTTTACTTCACCTTACACACACTCGAACTGATATATATTATGCAGTTATTGTGGCTTCAAGATACATGGATCAGCCTCATAAGATCCATTGGAGAGCAGCCAAAAGGATCCTTAACTTTGTTCAAGGAACAATAACCATGGGGATCTTATACAAAGCTAAATCTGATCTTGATTTGATTGGGTTTACTGACAGTGATTGGGCAAGTGAGAACACAGATCGAAATTCAAAATTAGGATATGTGTTCATGCTTGCAGAAGGACCAATCAGTTGGTCAAGCAAGAAGTAGAGTACCATAGCACTCTCATCTACAGAAGCAGAGTATAGAGGAGTTGTAAATGCAGTAACTCAATGTTTGTGGTTGTAGGGAATACTTTGTGAGTGTGGCTTCGAATCAGAGTTTTCAAATATTATCTATTGTGATAATCAAATCACCATTCGAATCTACAATGACCCAATTCAGAGACAGAGAACCAAACACATTGAGATCCATATTCACTACATCAAACAACTTGTGCATGATGGCACCATTCACCTACTCTTTTGTGCATCTTCAAAACAAGTAGCAAACATCTTCACCAAATATTTTTGTGAGAAGACATTCAGAAATATCAAATCACTACTAGGGATTGCTGATCATTCTATGAAGCATGATTGATGACAAGATTCTCAATTTTTTTTTTACTGTCCATGTTCAAGGGAGAATTTTCCCAGTGGGGTTTTGCCTCTTTCCTTGGTTAAATGGACATGCAGTATGTAAAGGGTGACTAAGTCTTGTTGCTAGGCCCTATAGTTTTTTGATATTTACTCATAAATTTAGGATTAAAAGGGGGTATTAGAATAATCAACCCATAGTTACCTACCTTAGACATTAATTAAATCATTTTTTTCTTATTCACCTAGTCTCCTATATTCCACTCTATGCTAGTTTCCTTCTACATGTCATAGAATTCAACACTTGCTAAAACTGAGTCATGGAGCACTTGGGAAAACTCCTAGAAACCATATTTAACATGTTTTTTTTATTCCAGATCCTCCAAAGCACATATCTGCTTTTTTGCAAAGCTGCCTGTTTTATTGAGAATTAAGGCAAAAGAGAAAGCAAGACTAGGTGTAGTTGACTTGTTTTTTTCCCACATCATCCTCCATCCTTTTCTCCTAATAAAAGCATGTATGATTTGTATTTCCATCCCTTATTATCTTTCCTACTTGACTTTTCTAATTCATGAGCCTCTAAGTGGATTTGGAAACTGCTCTATGCACCTATGGGGGAATTGACTAGATTTAGTAAGCCTACTTTTTTACTATTTTGAATGGCATACTTATGCATTTGAATATCTCGTGTAATTATATATTGCAGCAGCCTATTACTTCACAAGGTTGGATATTGTACACTTATTCAATACAGATTAATGTTATGCTCCAATTTCAGTCTCCTTTGATGGTAATTTTGCATGTTTGATTAGCGATTTTGTGAGTGTAATTGTTCTATCACTTGGGTTCAATTTACACAACATAATTTCACAAATCCAAACTTCTATAATCATGTTGGGATCCCACCATCCACTGGTCATCATGCTAGGAGTATTGATGTACCTGTTTCCAAAACGCATAAGCACAAGTTCCCTTGTAGGATTTGCAAGGGTGATCACCTTCTGAAAGATTGTCATGGTCTAGTCTTGGTTTTAGAAGAGTGGTGTAAGGTATTTTGACAAACCATGTCATTAGTCTCTGATCATCATACTAATGATAACTCCTCAATTAGTGACTCTTTCATTAAGAGTCATAAGGGTAAAGTAAAAAATCCTTGCTTGTTGTGTGAGGACATGCACTTTACTTTCCTTTGTCC
Organism: Pseudotsuga menziesii; assembly: GCA_001517045.1. NCBI lineage: Eukaryota > Viridiplantae > Streptophyta > Pinopsida > Pinales > Pinaceae > Pseudotsuga > Pseudotsuga menziesii. Next base: position 88,108 of record LPNX010392288.1, on the reverse strand, counting down.
TCTCATGGATGAAGATTCTAAATTGTTGGAAGATATTACTATTTCTCAGGAATGGCTTCTAGTTGGTTATCGTAAGTTGTATCCTAACCCCACACTAGTTGACCAAGTGGTCAATTCGGTTTCATCCGTAGTTGATCCCACTCTTCCTTTGGAGAGTGAAGTTTAAGTGGTCGATTCGGTTTCATCTGTGGTTGATTCCACTCTTCCTTTGAAGAGTGAATTACAATTAGTCAATTCTGATTCTTGTGTGGTTGAGCCCACTCTTCATTTGAAGAGTGAAGTTAAATTGGTTTAGTTGTTTTCGTCTCCACTCAATCCCACTCTTTCATCTGAGAGTGTTAAGACTAAATTAGTCGCTTTGACCAAATATTCGTCTTGTTCTTCTCTTCCAGTAGAGAATGAACTCAAACCTATTGAAGTTTTTATGTTTCATTCTGATTCTTCTCGATAAGATTAAATTTTGTCTATTTTGACAAAACCCTCTCCCAGTAGTGAGGTTATTTCCTTTGACTGGAGTAACCTAACAAAGTCTCATCTTCACTCAAGTGTTCTTTTCTAGATAGTTGTGCAAGTTACTACTAGGCAGATGCTTCACACTATTGTTGACAAAGGGGATTATGTTAGCATTCTATCCTCAACTTCTTGGGAAGTTTTAGGTTCTCCTCAGCTTATGCCAACCACCAATTAGATATTGGATTTTAACCATAGGCCTACTACACCTTCAGGGATCCTTCCTTATTTTCCTATTACATTAGGAGGGAAAACTATTTGTATTGATGTTATGGTGGTCCAAGGTCCTTTAGATTTCAATTTTCTCCTTGGACGTGATTATGTGTAGGCTATGAATATTGTAGTGTCCACACCTTTTAGAGTGATGCATTTTTCCCATGATGGGAAGAATGTGACCATTGATCAGCTTTCATTTGTTACACCTGACCATTGCATTACTCCTACTCATCAGACTTCCTTGAATGTCCCTCATGTTCTTGTGATTCCTTCCCCTTCTTCTAGATAGATTTTCCCATCAAAGGTAAAATGCGGGGCATGGATCTAGTCTATGGACATCATATTGGAGTTAAGCCACTAGCTTTTATGTAATGGGGGAAACCTACCAACCTATGGATATCATGTTGGGTAAGAGTAGTTTAGCGAGTATATTTATTTTTGTGGAAATTGAACCAGGTGATACATTAATTTTACTCACAACAATTAACAATTGATCATGCAAAATCACTCACAAAGAGACTGAAAATTGGAGCTGAACACTAAACTGTATTAAATCAGTGTACGATAGCCAAACCTGTAATAACATAGGTTTCTGAATAAATAACATACATCATGGATTCAAATGCATGAGGAGCAATTCGAATCTAGCATAAAGCAGGCTTACCAAAAATAAGCAAATCCCCCATAGGTGTAAAAAGCTGATCCCAAATCTGTCATGGAGATCACGAATTGGAAAAATGGCTTAGGCAAGAAAAAGAGTGGTGGAATGGCAGCTCATACATGCTTTTGTATGGAGAAAAGAGAGGAGTATGTGTAGGACAAAAAACTAGTCAACCTCACCTAGTCTAGCTTTTCCTTTTGCCTTAAAACACTGAAAAAGCAGGCAATAAAGCAGAAAAAGCAGAAGGGCACCTAGGAGGCCAGGAATAAAGCAGATTTGATTCCTTGGGCTTTCCCATGCACTACATGAGTCAAATAAGGCAAGTTTTACCACTATGGATAGGTAAAAGACAACTTGCATAAGGTGGGACACATGAACTAGGCTAATAAGACAGAAATAGTTAAATTAATGTCTAAATGGGTAAACTATGGGTTGATTATTCTAACACCCACCCTTAAGCCTGACTTATGAGTAATATATCAAAAAATTATAGGACCTAGCAACAAGGCTTAGTCACCCTTTACATACTGCATGTCCATTTAAACAAGGAAAGAGGCAAAACCAACTTGGGAAAATCCTCCCTTAAACATGGACTGTAAAACAAAATTGTACAATCTTGTCTTCTCTCATGCTTGCACAGCATGATCAGAAATCCCCAGCAGTGATTTGAGATTGCTGAAGGTCTTCTCACAAAATTCTTTGGTGAAGATATCAACTACTTGTTCTGAAGATGAATAGAAGAGTAGGTGAATGGTGCCATCATGCACAAGTTCTCTGATGTAGTGCATATGGATCTCAATGTGTCTGGTTCTCTGCTTCTAAACTGGATCTTTGTAGATTCGAATGGTACTTTGGTTATCATAGTAGATGGTATTTGAGTACTCTGGTTCGAAGCCACACTCTCCAAGTAAACCCTGCAACCATAAACATTGAGTTGCTGGATTAACAACTCCTCTATACTCTGCTTCTGTAGATGAGAGTGCAATGGCACTTTGTTTCTTGCTTGACTAGGTGATTGGCCCTTCTGCAAGCATGAACACATATCCTGAAGTGGACTTTTTGTCTATGCTATCACTTTCCCAATCACTGTCAGTAAATCCAATCAAATCAAGATCAGGTTTTGCTTTATAGAAGATCCCATGTGTCCTTGTTCCCTGAACAAAGTTAAGGATCCTTTTGGTTGCTTTCCAATGGATCTCTTGAGGCTGATCCATGAATCTAGAAGCCACACTTATTGCATAACAAATATCAGGTCTATTATGTGTCAGATACAACAAACATCCAATCAATTGTCTATACAGTGTATTGTTTACCATCGGTGAAGAATCAGCTTCTTCCAACTTCACTCCTGAAAGGAAAGGAGTTTTGCTTGCTTTGCAATCCTTCGTTCTAAATTTTTTCAGCAATTCCAAGGCATATTTGGACTGGTGCACTTTGATTCCAGCTTTGGTTTGAGAGATCTCAAGCCCCAAAAATTGACTTAAGAGCCCCAAATCTGTCATGGAGAAGGCTTGGTTCATAGCTTCTTTTAAGGAAGCAATCTCAGCCTGTGAGCTTCCTGTAATGAGGAGGTCATCAAAATATAACACAATGATCATTAATGAACCATTAACTAACTTAAAATAGACATTTGGATCTGATTTGCACCGAACAAAATTCAGTGATAGCAAGAAGCTATCGATCTTGGCATACCAAGCCCTGGGGGCTTGCTTTATCCCATACAATGACTTTCTCAACCTGCACACAAGAGAAGGGTTAGTAGAAAAACCTTCAGGCTGCTGAATATATATCTCCTCAATGAGATCTCCATTCAGGAAGGCACATTTTACATCCATGTGATGTACCTCCCATTGCCTTGAGGCTGCAATGGCTAAGGCTAGCCTGATGGAATCCATCTTTGCCACTGGGGCAAAAGTCTCATTGTAATCTATGCCATGAACATGTGAGTAGCCCTTGGCTACCAATCTGGCCTTGTACTTTAGTGGTGAACCATCAGCAGAAAAATTTGGTCTTATAGACCCACTTACACTGTACTAGTTTTCTCCCTGGAGGAAGATCCACTAGCTCCCATGTGTTGCTCTTCTGGAGTGAGATGAACTCCTCCTTCATGGCTGTTTTCCATCTTGGATCTCCTGCTGCTTCTTCATATGTTTGAGGATCAGAATCCACCATCAAATATCATTTTTCTGCAAAAAAAGGATCCTTCATGCACAGACCATTCTCAAATTGAGATCTAGTCCTCCTTGGGTCATTGGGATCCCCAGCTAGCTCACCTGCTGCATGTAGTTTCTTGGCTGCCAATTTTTTCCTTGTGGGGCTATTAGGGTCTGCAATAAACTCATATCCATCAAAAAAATCAGAATCAGCATGTTCAACAAACTCTTTACTTACTTCTTGAGGTTCAGGTGGTGAAGAGGCTTCACCAACTTCCACTGCTGCAAGGGGTTCTTCTTCAAACTGAACACGCCTTTCGATGAAGGATTTATTTGTGCTGAAATTTATCAACTTGTACCCTTTTGAATCTTTAGAGTATCCAACAAAAATACACTCTTGTCTTTGGGGCTGCAAAGCTTTCCTCTTCTCTGTCGAGATTCTAGCCCAAGCCTTTGAGCCAAAAATCCTGAAATGGGTCACATATGGCTTGTGCCCACTCCATGATTCAAAGGGATTCATGCCATCAAGATTCTTATGAGGCACCCTATTCTGAATATAGGCTGCACATTTGATAGCTTTGGCCCAATACTTTGGTGGAAAAGTTTTGGCCTCCATCATGCATGTTGCCATCTCCTTCAGTGATCTGTTCTTCCTCTCAGCAACACCATTTTGTTGTGGTGTGTAAGGGATAGAATGCTGCATCTGAATACCTGCATCTACACAATAGTTAATAAACTCAGACTTGACATACTCACCACCATTGTTATATTTGAGGGCCTTGAGTTTCCTTCCAGACTGGTTTTCAACAAAAGCCTTAAATACTTTGAATAGGCCAAAAACTTCAGACTTGTGTTTCAGGAAGTGAACCCAGCAATACCTGGAAAATTCATCAATGAAGGTCAATGCATATTTGTCCTGACTCATGGACATATGAGGGAATGGGCTAGCAACATCACTATGGATCAGCTCGAGGGGTGCAGAGGTTCTCTCATGACTAGCTCTCTCAAATTTGTGCTCTGGGTGTTTTCCTAGGATACAACCTTGGCAGACTCCTTTGGAAAATTTTATCTTGGGCAACGCTATGACCATCTCTTTTTCACTAAGATCAGATAGATACTTGTAATTTAGGTGGCCAAATATTTCATGCCACAACTTGCTGGCTTCATTAGCATGAATGAGAAGAGCAGAAGGATTTGAGTAAGATAGGAAGTGTGAAAACATGTATACCTTTTGAGCATGATTCGCAACTCCTTTTGCAATGACTCTACCAGTTGAAATCTCTGTGATCTCAACTTCATCGGGGGAGAATATGACCTTCTTAGGAGACCTAGTGTGGGTCATCTGGTACACTGATAGGAGGTTGGAGGTGAGACCAGGCACATACAGCACATTGCTGAACTGACCATGATCAAGATCTATCCTTCCTTTGCCTTTACTTTCAGTGAGAGAGTCATCTCCCAGTACAATAGATGGTCCTTTTGACATGTCCAGTGAGGAGAAGGCCTCCTTAGTCGAAACCATGTGTCTTGAAGCTCCAGAATCGATGATAAAACTGGGTGAGCTTGATGTGCCAGCAACTAGAGCATGAACTCTCTGTCATCTGAACTTGATCCTCCTTCTCTCTTCTTTGAGCTTTCTGGAAGGGAGATGTCATTCTTCTCTAGGAGTTGGGTTAGCATGTCTATCTGCTTTTTCATACAAGAGATTTCAGAGTGATTGCCCTTATTGCAGTATGCGCACTTGTTCATTTCACCTTTGTTGTTCTTCTTCTGGTAGTTCTTCTTGGGACCTTGTAGATCCTCCAGAGACTGTTTCTTGTCTCTCTTTTTCTCAGGTGGCTTTTTGGATTTCTTTTTTCCTTTTGAATCCACCTTCAAATCTCCAGCAATCAAAGCTTGATCTTTGGATGGTTTGATGGTGCCCATCATCACCAGCTTATCATGTTCTTGTGTGAGAGATTCCATGAAATCTGCAAGGCTAGGCATCTTCCAGGTTCGAGCTGTCAGTTTTGTGGCATAGAAGGTCAAAACAAACACTGAATAATCAGGGCCCAGCTTTGAGAGGATGGCCAGTACAAGCTGATCATCTTTCTTTTCGATACCACACTGTTTCAGCTACAAAACTAGTGCTTTGAAATTGGAGAAATATAGCTGCAGGGATTCAAAGCTCGTTGGACTCACAGAAATCAGCTCATTTTTTATTTGATGTCCCCTCATCTCATCTATCTTTCCAAAAATATCAGCAAGCTTCTCCCATACTTCATTCAGTGATGTCAATCCATCAAGATGGAAAAGGAGGTCTCTGGAAATACTCAGACATAGGAGGCCATAAACCTCATCCCTCCTGTTGTGCCATTTTATCTTCTCTGCAGTTGCATTGGGCTCTGCTTCTGTTGCCATAGTCACCCTATAGAGGCTTTTCGCTCTCAACAGTATCTCCATCTCTACTTTCCATTCAAAGAAATTGAAGGGAGTTAAGATAGTTTTCTATGATTGATGCATAGCTTAGAAAATCTGTCCCGACTGTCAGTAGAAGGCTCCCAGTCTTTGATGTCGAACCTACAAAACAATTTTTGAAGGAGATAAACAACCTACAATGGCTCTGATACCATGTGGAAATTGAACCAGGTGATAGATTAATTTTACTCACAACAATTAACAATTGATCATGCAAAATCACTCACAAAGAGACTGAAAATTGGAGTTGAACACTAAACTGTATTAAATTAGTGTACAATAGCCAACCCTGTAATAACATAGGTTGCTGAATAAATAACATACATTAGGGATTCGAATGCATGAGGAGCAATTCAAATCTAGCATAAAGCAGGCTTACCAAAAATAAGCAAATTCCCCATAGGTGTAAAAAGTTGATCCCAAATCTGTCATGGAGCTCACGAATTGGAAAAATGGCTTAGGCAAGATAAAGAGTGGTGGAATGGCAACTCATACATGCTTTTTCATGGATAAAAGAGAGGAGGATGTGTAGGACAAAAAACTAGTCAACCTCACCTAGTCTAGCTTTTCCTTTTGCCTTAAAACACTGAAAAAGCAGGCAATAAAGCAGAAAAAGTAGAAGGGAACCTAGGAGGCCAGGAATAAAGTAGATTTGATTCCTTGGGATTTCCCATGTGCTACATGAGTCAAATAAGGCAAGTTTGACCACTATGGATAGGTAAAAGACAACTTGCACAAGGTGGGACACATGAACTAGGCTAATAAGACAGAAATAGTTAAATTAATGTCTAAATGGGTAAAATATGGGTTGATTATTCTAAAAAAATTTCTATGTCAAGCTCATTAAAAAATGAAACATGTTTGAGATCATAGTTCTTTTTCTATGTGAAGCTATTAAATAATGAAATAGTTCCCCTCAAGCTTAGTTTACCTTTTGGTTTCAAGCTTGCATAAAAATGAAACCTTGTTTCAAGCATATTTTACCTTTTGGGTTCAAGCTTGCATAAAAATGAAACCATTCCCAAGCAAATTTTACCTTTTGGTTTCAAGCTTTGCATAAAAATGAAACCATGTTTTAAGAAAAGTTTACCTTTTGCTTTCAAGCTTGCATAAAAATGAAACCATGTTTTAAGAAAAGTTTACCTTTTGGTTTCATGCTTGCATACAAATGAAACCATGTTTTGAGCATAGTTCCTATTCTATGTCAAGCTCGTTTAAAAAATGAATCAGATACCTTGAGCATTCTTCAAACTGATCTTCGAGCTTGTTAAAAACAGTAAGATGGTGTTGAGCTTACTTTTCATTTTTCGTGCTTTGGTTAAAACATGAAAAGTGGTTTGAGGTTAGTTTATTACTTTTTTGTGATTTGGATTCAAACATGAAAAATGTTAATTGAGTCTCCTTTAAGCTCTTTTCGGACTCTTAAAATGTGAAAATATTTCCGAGTGAACTTATATTCTTCATGCTCAAAAAAGGACCTGAAGAGTCATCCTCCTAGTGATAGTTTACCCCTTTTTTGGACCAGGGGGAACTATATACAAAAAAGGTAAACTCCAACCAATCATGAATGGAATAGTTCTCTCATGTATTATTTTATACTTTTTCAGGCCCTAGGGACGAAATCATACAAAAATGGACCCCTTCAGAGTCTTCTTTAGTTTGTTCAGCCTCTCTAAACATGAACTACACCGAGTTTTCTTTCAGTGGACTCGTTAAATTAAACATTGAAAGACACATTTTTGGGAATGAACCCATCCTTTCTTAGGATCGTAAAAAATATGAGTTTGGACTTGTCCGAAGGATGAGCTATATCAAGCATTTGTTACCCTCTTTCATCTCGTTAAAAATCAAAGAGCCACTCATCAAACGTGATGGGGAAATTAAGGGAAAGCGAAAACATCAACTAACGCAGTATTCCTCCCCACCATCTTCATAATGGAAGTTGTTATTCACCTTTGAACATGGCACTTGTATGCATTTCATTCAGTCAATTGGGTATTCAGCTTATCTTTGAGTTGATCCACTTTCATGAGTCATGCCACTCCTTTGAGTCTTTCAAATAATGCATTGTCCATTGTCGCATTGTGTTCCACCTTGTCAAGTCAATGCTATCAAATTTTTGGTCATGTAGCTTTATGTTCAAAAGAGAAATTGTTTTGAGAGTTTACACCTGCAGTCAAAACAACTTTTGAGTCAGTCCTATGGTTACAACATACTCAAAATTCCAGAACTTTGTTCTGAGTTTCATGTCGTTGATGTGGGATTCATCATGGCCCTCCTTTAATGAGACTATTCCTATCGACATCAGCTCATCATCTAGGAATTAGTCTTAGAAACAATTTTAGTACCTTGTGGTATGTATTCCTTAATGACAAATTCTCTCGTTCTCTACATTGGTTCACATCATTGACCTTTGATTGAGATATTCCACTGAGTGTTCAACATTAAAACATATATTCACACTTAGTAGATTGTACTAGGGTACCTTGGGAATCATTGACATTAATGGTGATATTCCTCGCACTTGTTAATGGTTCACATCGTTTACAGGTAATCAAGTGGTTTCTACCATGTTCGACTTCAGATCATTGTAATCACATGGATAGAATGGTACTTTGTGGAAGACGAGATGAAGACCCTGGGTATCTATTAAAAAGCACTCATAGCTTTCTCCCCAGGTTGCGATGGAGTATATTGTATGAAGGACCAACATGGATCCACAATTGTATGGTCGTTGATATGTTCAAATTTGCGTATGTATGAAATAGATCTACATTGTATAGTTGGTAGCTATGTCCAAGTTTGATTCCTCAATCACATGGATCTACCCTGTATTCTAGTAGCCATGTTTGTTAATCTCTCTCATGGATTTGCCTTGTATTGGTCTACAGCCATGATGAAGACATATTTTCTCATGATTCAAAAGTATTGATGTATTGCAGATGCCTAGTTGACGATCTCCAATCCAGCTGATTCTTTCCTTGAAGTGATAACTTGCTCTTTCAAATATCTCACCTATCGTATCTCTCTAGCCTCATGCTTTTGGGGGCATTCTATTACACCTAAATCTTGTCACCACCATGTGCAGAGAACCCAAACATTATATTATCTCTCTAATCCCAAAACATGAAGTGAAATATTGTCTTTTTCCTCACTTCTTACAGTTTTACAAGCATAATTTGAGCACCACCTTTGACCAGTTAGCAAGGTGCATTACCTCCTTCATAAAACGTAGGTAACGGTTACTATCTCTTGACAGTAAGTGGTGCCACCACTTATGGCCTGTATACAATGAGCGGTTCTACCTTAGCACTACTCTGTCATAGTGGAGGAGAAGTGGTGCCCTTTTTAAAAAGTGAAAAAGAGAAGTCTTCACAAAAATTCTCGAAGAGAGGCTTCGTGGCAACCTCATCCCTACTCACTAGGGTGAGTTGGGCTCGAGGTCCATCCTTTGGGGTTCTCCTATCCACCTCACCGACCAATTTCTCAACCATCTCTATCCATCCCAATCCTATAAAAGAAGGCTCATATTCCATGGTTGAGAAGAGAGTAAACTTATGTTGTTGATTTGACATTATGGCCTAAATCAGTAAAGTGAGATTGAGGGACCAAGTTGGAGCTATTGGGGACGAGATGTTCACTTTGTGAAGGAGTACATCAACACTAATTCATAGGTTGTAAACTTCTTCTCTATTATTTAATGCAAAATTGGTTCCTTTCCCATAAAATATATTGTGTTATTATCACATGTTTTATTATTGAATTCCTTAGTCATTAATATAGAATAATGGATCATATTCTAGTTCTATTTGATCTTGTTTGTTGTTTTCTTGTGATTATGCAGGTACATCCATGAAGGACCATCATTACAAGAAACATCTATACTATTATGTAAAAGAGAATGATTCAAGATTTCCACCCATTATAGGGAATGCCTGCCAATCTTGTTGTGTACCATTTGTTCTAGATCTGAACCATTCATACTAGAGGAACAACTCCTGTCCGCGGGAGGTACAAAATTCCTAGCTACAAAATCTAACTTTATCTTTTTTTATGTTTATGTAGGTGGTCACAGAGAAAGGTCCCTTGAGATTTTACAGTGGTAACTTCTACAATTTTATGTATAGATTCATGTCTGAGTTTGGTAGATTACCTAAGACTTTAAATTTCATGGTAGTTCTACGTGTAAATGTGGCCACTTTAGGTCTTGGTATTTGATATAGTGGCTATGATACCATGTGTAGTAGTACCCTTTAGCTAGGAGGGGCACTAGATATAATAACAAGTTTACATACTATGTACACAATCTCATTTAGAGTTGAGATTAATTGTAATGTACATTCTGTTTTGCATCAAATATATTTCCTTTTCCAGCTATTTATGTTTTCCAAGTTCATATCATAGCATTCTAGAATTTCTAGCACAATTACGATTTTTTGCATAAAATTGTTAATTTCAACATTTAATTATTTCATCCATGAAAATTATAAAACACATTAAAAATTTCATATTAACAAGTAGAATACCTTGTTTTCAGTAAGTCGTAAATGTCTCCTTTAGTTTCCCCATAGTATCTCGCTCCTAACCACTTAGCCAACACAAAAAATTGATAAACCACCCCATCAACCAACTCTTATAGTGTTGGCCCTACGAAATCGATGAATTTCCTATGCCCAAGCCTATAGACCGATAATCCCTAAGCAATTTTCTCTATTCCAAAGTCATTTCCCCGTTAGTACAATGCCACCATTTCTTTTCAATTTCTATCAAGAAAGGCCAAACCTTCCTCCTTCCTTTACACCTCCCTATATACATTTTTCTTCCTCCCCAAAATGTTTCGACTTACTCCACCGCCTTTTACCCACTTTCCCAAAACCCAAAATCATTCAATTCTCTCCTAGTTTATTATTGCAGGTTACAATATAATATTATATCTCTACTCTTATTGCGTGAGTATCTCCATGTCATAATTTCAAAGTAATTTTGCTTTAAATGGTGATTGTAAACTTATTTATTATTTTAGGAAATGTTACCTAAGGTTTCTCTATTCGAGACCTATTTTAATAATTGTTAGTCCTAGTCACCATTTTTTAATTAAGTATGATTGGAATAAAATAGTATTTACTAGTTGACTTTTCAAACTAGACATGATATGTATTAATGGTTTACCAAAAGAATCTAATCCAACAAAACAACTTAACTTGTGATTGAAGTAGAAGATTCATATCAATTAAATAAATAACATTTTAAAATATTTTTCTATCACATCCATTAAATTAGACCATTATTATAATATTCCTTCAAATTTTGACATGGAAAATAACCACCTACTAATAATTTATTAATCAATGTTTTTAACTTTTGTTTATAACATAATCGTTAAGACAAGAATATTAATTAAGTAATAATAATAATTAAACAGTAATAGATGGTGAACTAATAACAACATTATTCGATCATTTATTTATCACATGAATATCGTAACACCAACAACATACCATTTTTTATTATAAACAAATCATCCTTGAGGGCTTAACAATCTTACTAAACAATTAAAGAGTACCATTATATTATTTACAACAATTCTCTTAGGACAATTTCTAATGAACGACGCTTAATCAATTACTTATTACAATGTTCACATGTGATTAATAACTTAAATGTTCATTATATTTATTGGATGAGTACATAATTAAATTAGCTATTCACAACAACTTAAAAAATTACTTAACATGGAACCTATTCGTATATCGCTACTAGCATACATGTGCAAAGTGTGCATGTGTGGCCAGTGTATGCAGAGGTCAAAAATGTACTATAAGGAAACATAATATTTTATATGCATACCTACTAAATAACAATAATAATATTCCAGTGAGGTAGACAAGCATACATATTACATAGTTACTTTAACATCATTAGTTATTGTAATAGTTACCCAATTGAGATTTCCTATCCTTATCTTTATGTTGTTATTAACTTAACCAATCAATATAAGGAAGGATACCTACTACCACTAAATTAGTATAAAGGAATACCCAGCCATCAACAGTGCTAACTAACAAATCCTCCCATCCGAACATATGCCCACATCCTCCCTATCATTCCTATTCTAGTATAGAAGTGGATGTCAACTTCAGCGACTTGACCACATAATAACTTGAGAGATATAGCATCGACTAAATAGATGACCTGTCCTCTCCTAGAAGGAATCTTCCCATCGCAATCACCATGACATGGGGAGGGTGCCTCAGCACAACCCTCCCATGACCTTTGGTATCAAAGAAACATAGGGTGGGAGATACACCCATCCCTCTCAACATACTAGTTCTATACTCTTATCAACTCATACTTTTATGCTATAGATATTATCGGTTTGTGCCATCGTATCATCATTTTTGGGTTGCTAAGGTTTACTGTATAGAAATTTTTTATACCACATATGATATCAACTGTTTGACTATCACGTAGCCCCTATGTCCTGCAGGTTAGTACTTTGCAATGATGCATTTATAACAAATATTTCTAATCGATCATCATCTTATCCATATTATCAACATCATTTCCTTTCATCACATAATGTAATTAAATTGATCACATCATGGGTTCGTATCCACGTACCACATCACACACACACACACACACACACACACACACACATCACGTTTAATAAAGGATGACAATTAAACATGCTGTGTCATTATGAAAGAAATGAATCTCATGATAACTACAACATAGTAACCACATAAACATAATAAAATCATGAGAATGATAACATAGTAACATCATAATGATAATATCAACATAAGAATAGAGACATCATAAACATAGTAGCAACATATAATCAGGTCTAACATGCCGAAAATATAGTTTACTCAGTCTAGCCAAGTCCATCAGATAATAAACAAATACAGTGCAATATGTCTGACTAATAAACACGCCTAGTCAAAATATGGGGCATTACAATGAGTTAATCTCATTGAGTCCAAGCAATTTCGAATCCATGGAAGGATTATTCACCAATTTCAATTTACTTATTCTTGTTCTCAAGCAATGTGGGATTGAGAAGAAGGAAGATCAATTGATTCTTTTCATCCTTTCAAAATTGGGTCCTAAATGCTTAGTTTTTGTGTCAACTTTCCATGCTACTAGGATTGTTATTTCGAATGGGAAAATGCCTTTTTTGAGTTCATTCATTGATTCACTTAATAATGAGAAATACAAATTAGTTCAAATGGGAGCTCTTAAAAACTCTAAAATAAAGGAACATTATATTATAGTTTAAGAAAGGAATAATTCAATGTCAAAAGAAAAGAAAAAAGTGAAAGAGAAGAAGCCAAAATTAGATGATGAAAATGAAGGTTCACATCCTACTGATGAAGGTTTGAATTCCATGAAGAAATTCAAGAATAAAGGGAGCTCATCCAAGTGTTCTTATTGCAGAAAATGATTCATTCCAAGAATAAATGTTTCAAGAAGAAAATGGACATCATGTCCAAGTTTCTTGAGAAGCATAACATTGAAGTACCAGATGAACTAGAGAAACATGTTAAATACACAGAGCACTTCCAGAATGCGTAGTCCCAAGGTGATATCAATTATTATTTGAGTTCCATAGTTAAATCATTTTCTCAATTATATGATAGATTCATTTCCTGATATATCATATCAGAAATCTCAACGTATTTCTTAGAGAAACCACCTATTAATTCACTAGAGCCATCTCCTAGTACTTGTGTTTTTTACTAGTTCATGACTTGTCTTTATCCAACTCTTCCTCACTCCATTCAAAATATTATGATTTTGATTTGGAAGTAATTTTTCAGGATGATATGAAATTTATAACATCATCCGTACCATTTACCCATCCTTTGAATACTCTTAAGACTATACAAACCCCAAGTTCACTACTTGATTCCTCATTATGGAGTGTCACTTGTTTCTACTGGTTTTAAGTTTTGTTTATTTTTCACTGGTTGGTTATCCATGTCATTAGTCATATTTGGAATTATGTTACACATGTTTGGATGTGATCTAAACATATATGCTTCATATTTAAAGTCCATATAACATTCATATTTACTCCTCCGTAAGTTTTACCCAGTTGCTCATGATTTTCTTACTATGGCCCTACATATACCATTTTTATTTGCTTCTCCATATGATAGTATTTCGGATATTTCAGAGTCTTTTCAACCTCATTTCAGAATTGGGAAGGTTCTACATCATTTTGAAAGGAACATTCATGGTCTAGTTCACCATTTTGCATCTACACAAGGAACTGATTGTATTGAGTTTCTTACTCTTTGGGAAGGAGTATGCACATATTTATTTTCCTTTAATAATTATGTTTTTCGATCAAGGTATGTTGGAAGCAATAATCATTCAAATAATGATCCTCCATCATCATATGATGATCTATCAGGAGCCTCACCACTAGTTTTTTGCATATACTACATTGTTACTATAGTGCATGATCATGGAGTGCACAACTTCTTCATCCAATTATTCAAGAGGAATTTTAGTTAGCTCATTCAAGTGAAGAAAAAGATAAAGTGAAGACATGTTGTTCGTTTCAGTTCCAAGTCCTTTTTGAGAGAGTATTTTCCCTGTGTGGTTTTTCCTTTTTCCTCAGTTTTTGGACAAGATAAATTGTAAAGGGAGGCGATAGAATTGTTGCGGGTCCCTATATACACACATATTTCTGATATTGTTTAGATAATCCATCATAAATTCAGACTTAAGGGGGCGTATTATAATATTATAAACCCACTACATACTTACGATATCATTAGTTAATATTTTTTTGTTAATTTCTATTATAAACTAGGTAGTTGGCCTAAAATTGCACCACTTGGTCAATACTTGACATATTTACCCCAGGAGAACCCTATACTAATTTTCAATAAGATTATTCCAACTATTTGGAATTCCCAGATTAGAATCTGCACCTTTTTTTTTTCCTTCGGACTGCTTTTCCTGCTTTTTAGTGGATAAGGTAAAGCTAGTTAACTTAGCAACTGGTATCTTTTATAGAAAACCTATCCTCCATTATTTCCTCTCTAGATTCCATGATTATTAATCTTTTCCATCACTCACTCATGCTTTATCCAATTCATGACCTCTTGGACTGATTCGGAAACCACTTTAGTCACTTATGGGGGTTTATCATATTTAGTAAGCCATCTTTATGAGCTAGAAAGAGTTGTTTCCTTATAAACTCAATTTTGTCTCTAAAGGATGTAGTATTTATGTACACTATTGTTGACTAATAATACATGGAATATATTTCCATCATTATTCACTTATCTTATGTTCAGTCTCATTATTCCTCTCTCTATTTTTCTTTTGCATGTTTGTGATAAATATCTTTGTAGCTAGATATACATTCTAAATTTCTAAAAATACCATGATAATGCATCCCACACGGTTAAATACAAAAGTGTTATTTCTAGAATACATAGGTGATTTGGATGACCTAACAAAGGATGAGCTATATGGAGTACTCACAACATATGAAATGAGAATAGAACCTGAGAATGTATCTAAGAAAGAAGTTGTGTTCAAATCATCAGGGAAGCACAAATCCAATAGAAGTGAATGTAGAAATACAATTGATATATTATATGAACAAGAGGCCAATTTCATGAGAAGAATGAAGATATGACAAGGTAATTACAAGGGTAAAATGCATTTTAAATGTGAAATAATTGGATTTTTTCTTCTCAATGCGCATATGAAGAAAATAGGGAAAGTGAAAGTGAGGAAGAGTCAGAATATCGAGAAGGAAGAGGAAAGCATAAATAAAACAAATATGTGAATAAGAATAAATTACAGAGACAGAAGAAAATATTGTACACCGAAGAGGAGAGCATTTCAAATGAAGAAGAGAGTGATAGTCCAAGCTCTAACAAAAAACAGTTAGTTGGTTGTTGATATGTCAATATTGGATAGAGCCCAATGCATTAACTCAAGTCATTGAGAGTTGTGAGTTGCAATAGGAGGGTCTCAGGGTTAAATCCTCAAGTGGCTAAGCATAGATATATAAGGGCCTCACTTGATGTCCCCATCGAATTAGGATTCATAATTAGAACCAACATGGAAAGGCCAATTTGGGTGGCCCACTTGAGAGTTCTTCTCGTGGACGTAGAAACTCCTTCGAGGTTGTGAACCACATTGAAAAAAATGTTAATATTTGATAGAGGTCTCCGATAGGTCTACATTAAATATTTGATAGAATAATCTTGTGTCTAAAGTGTTCACTTTAGTGTGTTAAGAATTATATGTGTGCATTTCTTGTGGAATCCTTTACAAGTCTCAAGTTAACCTTGCCAAAAATCACATAAAATCTTATTGATATAGGCATCATATATATGATTTTGAATAGGATTGTAGATTTTTATTTCCTAATTATAATATTAAATATGATTACAATTTATCATGAATATAGGATCACTGTGAGAGAGGTTCGCATGAAAAATGAGTGAGCCATAGGTGGATTTTTAAGTATGTATATCTATAGAACTAATGTGATAAATGTATTGTGAAAAAAATGTTAAAGGTGAAATTCTTTTGAAATTGTGAATACGTGACCTTAGAGTGAGAAAATTAAGAAAAGTATCCCTTCTTGATAAATACAATATAGGAAGGGTTAGATGACCCTTCATATGTGTAATAGTATCCATATTTCAATCAAACGGGAAGGGGTGACCAACCATTCTTCTATTTTCATATATATAGTAATGGTCTAGGTATACATCATATGTTAAATATTCTTTTTTTTCTATTGTAAAAACTTCAGTAGGTGCACTTGTCTTGTTCATTGTTCTTCATATTCCCATAATAAATGAATGGAGAGACACTCCTTCTAGTGTACACTTTTCCTGATACATTTACAGTAAATGAAGGGACAATCAAACCTTCCTCTATTCACTAGTATTCAGATATATCTGTATTTCTTGTGTCCATGATTCTTGTTATGTATACACTAGTGCTGGAATGGGTGGCTGACCCATCCTTGGTACTAGAATATACAACCGATATATCCAAAATATAAGATGGTTCTGTCTACACATCCTACACTCAATATTATTTTCATTTATATCTTAATGGAAGGGGATGTCGGCACTTCTGTGGTTTAATTTTGATTTTATTTCTATCTTCCTATAATAAGGGTCGATCGACCATTCGTATGTCCAATATTCTACAATTTTCTATCATACGAAGGGTCGTCTGAGACTTCCTACACTTAATTTTTATATTTCTATCTTAATAGCATGTGTGCCCGACACTTGTTATTACTATTCTTTATTTTTATTTAATAAATAAAGGAACATCCATTCCTTCTTTTTTTCACTACTCTCTATATATCTATAACACCAGAAGGGTGGGTAGACATATTATAGTTTCAAAATTCTAATTATTTATATCATAAAATTAAGGGGAAACTAACTATTCTTGATGTTTCTATGAGTAAGGAAGGGTTGGACTCCCAATATTTTGTTCACTAATCTCATTATATCTATAAATTTTATGGAAGGGTTGAATGTTTCATTTGGTGTTCACTATTCTTTATATATTTCTAGTATAGGAAGGGGGAATTGACCCTTGTATCATAGAGATCACTGGAATAGTGATCACAAAAGAGATAGCCTGCTATTTTTTCTCCATTATAATATTCTTGATATTTAGAGAATATAAGAAGGGGTGCTCAATCCTTCTTGGGTTTTTTCTCTTCCTAACAGTTCTATAATAAAGGAAGGTACAATCATTCGTTATTATCTTCACCATTATGGATATATGTGGATTTTCGATTGAGCATAATTAGATTCATTAGTTTTATAATTATCTCATAAACAAATGGGTGATTGATCCCTTTTCTCCATAATATTCTTGATATTTGGATGATATATGAAGGGGATCCATATCCTTCTTATGTTTAATATTCCTAGTAATCCTACAATACAGGAAGGGTTGAGTGTTCCTTCTCATCTTAACCATTCTGGATATAGATGAGTTTTTAGCCTAGCCTTCGTAGGTTTAATATTTTTACATTTCTCGCATAAAGAAAGGGGCAGCGTAAAAAATCCTAAATCCTAAATCCTTGCTTGTCACTCTCAAACATTTTGAAGATAGATAGGATGCAGTGTTTGATACAAAAATACACAATGCTAACCTAAATTCAATACTAGAAGAGGCACAATCATTATCCATATTAAACTAGGACCACTTGCACCTATGTGAGTAAACTTACTAGGAAAGTATTCCCTGAAGTAGTATACTTCCCAAAATTTATAGCCTAGCGTGAAAAACCATACTCTCCAAGTAAAATCACAATTCTGTCATCAGATAAGTCAATTGTCCTATGCAATGTGGATCCCCAAAGCATGATGAAAATGTTTTTCATCCCTAAAATTTTTAGAGTGCAACAACTTAACAAAAGAGCATTGTTAGTTGCTTATAGAGACCTCATCCCCTCAAACAGAAACATGTTCCTTGTTTAACATATAGGTAAATATGTTGTCCTCCATGAAAGCCATATATTATATAAATCTGTGCTATTTTTTTAGTCATCTAAGAAATATATATAATTGATACGTACAGTTCTTGGGTATGAACATGTTAAAAAGGTTAATAAACTAGCCCTGGTTTTTTTTATATTCTAACTCCTATGTCTAATAATAGCTTCCCCATATATGACCTTTATAGTCTCTTGGCTAGAAGCATGCAAGATCAGTTGGATGGTTTCCTTATCATAGCTTTGTTCATATATCCTTCTTGCATCTTCTATTTGTTTGTCCAACAAAATTGTGAATATTTTAAGGGTATGATTTTTCATATGGTTGATTATGTTAGAATAATAAACCCATAGTTTACTCACTTAGACATTAATTCATTTATTTTTGTCTTATGTGCCTAGTTCATGTGTCCCACATTGTGCAAGTTGCTATTTGCCTATCCATAGAGGTCGAAATTGCCACATTTGACTCATGTAGCGCATGGGAGAGCTAAAGGAATCAATTCTGCTTTATTCCTGGCATCCTAGGTGCCCTTCTGCTTTTTCTGCTTTATTGTGTGCTTTTTCAGTGTTTTAAGGCAAAAGGAAAAGCTAGACTAGGTGAGGTTGACTTGTTTTTTGTCCTACACATACTCCTCTCTTTTCTCCATGAAAAAGCATGTATAAGCTTCCATTCCACCACTCTTTATCTTGCCTATGCCTTTTTTTCCAATTCGTGAGCTCCATGACAGATTTGGGATCAGCTTTTTACACCTATGGGGGATTTGCTTATTTTTGGTAAGCCTGATTTATGCTAGATTTGGATGCCTCCTCATGCATTCGATTTCTTTATGTATTCTATTTATTCAGAAACCTATGTTATTATAGGGTTGGCTATTGTACACTCAATTAATACAATTTAGTGTTACAGCTCCATATTCAGTCTCTCTTGTTAGCAATTTTGCATGATCAATTGATAATTGTTGTGAGTAAAATTAATCTATTGCTGGCCTTAATTTACACATGGTATCAGAGCCATTGTAGGTTGTTTCTCTCCTTCAAAAATTGTTTTGCAGGTTCGACATCAAAGACTGGGAGCCTTCTACTGACAGCCGGGACAGATTTTCTAGAGCTATGGATCAATCACAGAAAACTATCTTGACTCCCTTCAATTTCTTTGAATGGAAAGCAGAGATGGAGATACTGTTGAGAGCGAAATGCCTCTATAGGGTGATTATGGCAATAGAAGTAGAGCCCAATGCAGCTGCAGAGAAGATAAAATGGCACAACAGGAGGGATGAGGCTTATGGCCTCCTGTGCCTGAGTATTTCCAGAGACCTCCTTTTCCATCTCGATGGATTGACATTACCGAATGAAGTATGGGAGAAGATTGCTGATATTTTTAGAAAGCCAAATGAGATGAGGGGACATCAAATTGAGAATGATTTGATTTCTCTGAGTCCAACAAGCTTTGAATCCCTGCAGCTATATTTCTTCAAGTTCAAAGCACTAGTTTTGCAGTTGAAACAGTGTGGTATTGAAAATAAATATGATCAGCTCGTACTAGCCATCCTCTCAAAGCTGGGCCCTAATTATTCAGTGTTTGTTTCGACCTTCTATGCCACAAAACTGACAGCTCGAGCCTGGAAGATGCCTAGCCTTGCAGATTTCATGGAATCTCTCACACAAGAACAAGACAAGCTGGTGATGATGGGCACCATCAAACCATCCAAAGATCAAGATTTGATTGTTGGAGATTCAAGGGTGGATTCAAAAAGCAAAAATAAAGCTAAAAAGCCACCTGAGCAAAAGAGAGACAAGAAACAGTCTCCGGAGGATCTACAAGGTCCCAAGAAGAATAACTAGAAGAAGAAGAACAAAGGTGAATTGAACAAGTGCGCATACTGCAATAAGGGCAATCACTCTGAAATATCTTGTATGAAAAAGTAGATAGACATGCTGACCAATCTCCTGGAGAAGAATGGCATCTCCCTTCCAGAAAGCTCAAAGAAGAGAGAAGGAGGATCAAGTTCAGATGACAGAGAGAGAGTTCATGATCTAGTTGCTAGCACATCAAGCTCACCCAGTTTTATCATAGATTCTGAAGCTTACACATGGTTTCGAGTAAGGAGGCCTTCTCCTCACTGGATATGTTGAAAGGACCATCTATTGTACTGGGAGATGACTCTCTCACTGAAATTAAAGGCAAAGGAAGGATAGATCTTGATCATGGTAAGTTCAGCAATGTGCTATATGTGCCTGGTCTCGCCTCCAACCTCCTGTCAGTGTACCAGATGACCCACACTAGGTCTCCTAAGAAGGTCATATTCTCCCCTAATGAAGTTGAGATCACAGAGATTTCAACTGGTAGAGTCATTGCAAAAGGAGTTGCAAATCATGCTCAAAAGGTATACATGTTCTCACACTTCCTACCTTACTCAAACCTCTCTGCTCTTCTCATTCATGCTAATGAAGCCAGCAAGCTGTGGCATGAGAGATTTGGCCACCTTAACTACAAATATATTTCTGATCTTAGTGAAAAAGATATGGTCATAGGGCTTCCCAAGATAAAATTTTCCAAAGGAGTCTGCCAAGGCTGTATCCTAGGAAAACACCCAGAGCACAAATTTGAGAGAGCTAGTCATGAGAGAACCTCTGCACCCATCGAGCTGATCCATAGTGATGTTGCTGGTCCATTCCCTCATATGTCCATGAGTCAGGCCAAGTATGCATTAACTTTCATTGATGACTTTTCCAGGTATTGCTGGGTTCACTTCGTGAAACACAAGTTTGAATTTTTTGGCCTATTCAAAGTCTTTAAGGCTTTGGTTGAAAACCAGTTTGGAAGGAAACTCAAGGCCCTCAGATATGAAAATGGTGGTGAGTATGTCAATTCTGAGTTTATTAACTATTGTGAAGATGTAGGTATTCATATGCAACATTCTATCCCTTACACACCACAACAAAATGGTGTTGCTGAGAGGAAGAAAAAATCACTGAAGGAGATGGCAACATGCATGATGGAGGCCAAAACTTTGCCACCAAAGTACTGGGCCAAAGATATCAACTGTGCAGACTATATTCAGAATAGGGTGCCTCACAAACATCTTGATGGTATGACTCCCTTCGAAGCATGGAGTGGGCACAAGCCAGATGTGACCCATTTCAGGATTTTTGGCTCAAAGGCATGGGCTAGAATCCTGACAGAGAAGAGGAAGGCTTTGCAGCCCCAAAGCCAAGAGTGTATTTTTGTTGGATACTCTGAAGATTCAAAAGGGTACAAGTTGATAAATTTGAGCACAAATAAATCCTTCATCGAAAGGTGTGTTCAGTTTGAAGAAGAACCCCTTGCAGAAGTGGAAGTTGGTGAAGCCTCTTCACCACCTGAACCTCAAGAAGTAAGTAAAGAGTTTGTTGAACATGCTGATTCTGATTTTTCTGATGGATATGAGTTTATTTCAGACCCTAACAGCCCTACAAGGCCAAAATGGGCAGCCAAGACACTACATGCAGCAGGTGAGCTAGCCGGGGACCCCAATGACCCAAGAAGGACTAGATCTCAATTTGAGAATGGTCTATGCATGAAGGATCCTATGTTTGTTGAAAAATGCTATTTGATGGTGGAGTCTGATCCTCAAACATATGAAGAAGCAGCAGGAGATCCAATATGGAAAAAATCCATGAAGGAGGAGTTCAGCTCACTCCAGAAGAGCAACACATGGGAGCTAGTGGATCTTCCCCCAGAGAGAAAACTAGTACACTGTAAGTGGGTC
This sequence comes from Pseudotsuga menziesii, assembly GCA_001517045.1. NCBI lineage: Eukaryota > Viridiplantae > Streptophyta > Pinopsida > Pinales > Pinaceae > Pseudotsuga > Pseudotsuga menziesii. The sequence continues at coordinate 65,842 of LPNX010392288.1, read as the reverse complement.
TATAAGATAAAATTTGATGCTGATGGTTCACCACTAAAGTACAAGGCCATATTGGTAGCCAATGGCTACTCACAGGTTCATGGCATAGATTACAATGAGACCTTTTCCCCAGTGGCAAAAATGGATTCCATCAGGCTAGCTCTAGCCATTGCAGCCTCAAGGAAATGGGAGGTACATCACATGGATGTAAAGTGTGCCTTCCTGAATGGATATCTCACTGAGGAGATATATATGTAGAAGCCTCAATTTTTTTCTACTAACCCTTCTCTTGTGTGCAGGTTGAGAAAGTCATTGTATGGGCTAAAGCAAGCCCCTAGGGCTTGGTATGCCAAGATTGATAGCTTCTTGCTATCACTGAATTTTGTTCGGTGCAAATCAGATCCAAATGTCTATTTGAAGTTATTTAATGGTTCATTAATGATAATTGTGTTATATTTTGATGACCTCCTCATTACAGGAAGCTCACAGGCTGAGATTGCTTCCTTAAAAGGAGCTATGAACCAAGCCTTCTCCATGACAGATTTGGGGCTCTTAAGTCAATTTTTGGGGCTTGAGATCTCTCAAACCAAAGCTGGAATCAAGTTGCACCAGTCCAAATATTCCTTGGAATTGCTGAAAAAATTCAAAATGAAGGATTGCAAAGCAAGCAAAACTCCTTTCCTTTCAGGAGTGAAGCTAGAAGAAGTTGATTCTTCACCGATGGTAAACAATACACTGTATAGGCAATTGATTGGCTGTTTGTTGTATCTGACACATACTAGACCTGATATTTGTTATGCAGTAAGTGTGGCTTCTAGATTCATGGATCATACTCAAGATATCCATTGGAAAGCATCCAAAATGATCCTTAACTTTGTTCAGGGAACAAGGACACATGGGATCTTCTATAAAGCAAAATCTGATCTTGAATTGATTGGATTTACTGACAGTGATTGGGAAAGTGATAGCATAGATAGAAAGTCCACATAAGGATATGTGTTCATGCTTGTAGAAGGGCCAATCAGCTGGTCAAGTAAGAAACAGAGTGCCATTGCACTCTCATCTACAGAAGCAGAGTACAGAGGAGTTGTTAATGCAGCAACTCAATGTTTATGGTTGCAGGGTTTACTTGGAGAGTGTGGCTTCGAACCTGAGTAATCAACTACCATCTACTGTGATAACCAGAGTACCATTCGAATCTGCAAGGATCTAGTTCAGAAGCAGATAACCAGACACATTGAGACCCATATGCACTACATCAGAGAACTTGTGCATGATGGCACCATTCACCTACTCTTCTGTTCATCTTCAGAACAAGTAGCTGACATCTTCACCAAATCATTTTGTGAGAAGAACTTCAGCAATCTCAAATCACTACTAGGGATTTTTTATCATGCTGTGAAAGCATGAGTGAAGACAAGATTCTACAATTTTGTTTTACAGTCCATGTTTAAGGGAGGATTTTCCCAAGTTGGTTTTGCCTCTTTCCTTGTTTAAATGGATTTGCAGTATGTAAAGGGTGACTAAGCCTTGTTTATAGGCCCTATAATTTTTTGATATATTACTCATAATTCAGGATTAAGGGGGGGTGTTAGAATAATCAACCCATAGTTTACTCACTTAGACATTAATTCATTTATTTTTGTCTTATTTGCCTAGTTCATGTGTCCCACCTTATGCAAGTTGCTATTTGCCTATCCATAGAGGTCAAACTTGCCACATTTGACTCATGTGGTGCATGGGAGAGCTAAAGGAATCAATTCTGTTTTATTCCTGGCCTCCTAGGCACCCTTCTGCTTTTTCTGCTTTATTGCCTGCTTTTTCAGTGTTTTAAGGCAAAAGGAAAAGCTAGAATAGGTGAGGTTGACTTGTTTTTTGTCCTAAACATCCTCCTCTCTTTTCTCCATGAAAAAGCATGTATGATCTTCCATTCCACCACTCTTTAGCTTGCCTATGCCTTTTTTCCAATTCGTGAGCTCCATGACAGATTTGGGATCAGCTTTTTACACCTATGGGGGATTTGCTTATTTTTGGTAAGCCTGCTTTATGCTAGATTTGGATGCCTCCTCATGCATTCAATTTCTTGATGTATTCTATTTATTCAGCAACCTATGTTATTACAAGGTTGGCTATTGTACACTCAGTTAATACAATTTAGTGTTATAGCTCCATATTCAGTCTCTCTTGTTAGCAATTTTGCATGATCAATTGATAATTGTTGTGAGTAAAATTAATCTATTGCTGGCCTTAATTTCCACAGATGAGTAGGGTAATTCCCTTCTAGTTTTAATGTGGCATGAATTATTATTGAAAAGGTATGACAATGATAATTTTATTGAATTCACAAATAAAATTATGAAGATAGGTTGGAATGTCATTCATGGTGCAGATCCTCCTAGAATGTTTTTAGAGAATAAAAAGTTTCTCCACTTCACTCCTCATACTAGAACATGATATTGGTTCCTCTTCGAGGAATTGACAGTGATAATGGTTTATGACTTTGAAGAAGAACCCTATCAACTTCCATTATTTATCAAAACTAGAGAGTTTGCATTATAATATGATAGGAATATGTTCAAGGTGGATGAGAGGATTCAAGGATTATAGACACCACCAAGATTTCAATGTTCCTCAAGAAATGAGACCTTTCTAGTTGAAGAGGTTAGAAACACTGCAGAAGTTGGGAATATCTTTGATATATTTAAAGATGAAGAAAGAATAATATTTTGAGTATGACCCCCATGGGGTTATTTCAAAAAAGAGAATTGGAAACAATATTTATTCTTATGAACCTAATCCCAGGATAGAATGGAATAGTATAGCAAACCTACAGAACTAGGAAGAATTTTAGATGATGCTAATAAGGATGGAAGACAAAAGGGCCAAAGCACAAAAATATGGATAAAAGAGGGGAATTGAATAAGTTTCTTTAAATATGGACATTGATGAAGTTGATCAAGAGAAATCATCAAATAAATTCAGTATGGAAGAAAAGAAAGTATCAGAATATCCATAGGAGAAGCTTCTCGAAGAGCTGATGGAATAATTCCACCTTTTCCATATAATGGAGTAGGCCCACCGATAGAATTCACTCGTTATCCTACTCTAGATTTCACAGAGTCCAGGATCCTCCATATTTCTTCATCATATCCCTCATCATCAAGTGTAATAAAAGTTCCTATAGAATTACAAGAAAAATACAAATAAATAAGAGAAATGAATGTAAGAATAACAAAAGAGGCTAGACAAGAAGTGGGAGTACCAGGTAAGAAATTGATTACAACAAATCATTATCAAAATAATCTATTAATATGGTCTACAATGCAACCTATAGTCTCAAATCCAAGATAGATGAGTGATTTTAGAGGATATGAATATTTTGAACATCTCCTTCCTTCCTCCACAACAGGATTTGAGCCCAAAATCCAACGACAGAATACGACAACATCCAACGTAAAGTATGTTTTTGTTAGTTAGCAATGATGAAAAGTATTGTACCTTTCGATTTATTTAAGCCTTGTCGATTTTCTGACTTCCTCATAGTAGGTTTTTCGACAACACTTTGCAATCCTAGGGTATCGAATATGCGACACAAGGTCGTCGGATATGCGACACTAGGTCATCAGATTTGTGACTAAAGGTGAAAGAGACGACGTTGAATATTCAAGGACTTCAGAATATTTTTCCAATTAATATATCGTCATATTTCAAATTCTACAAACATATACTTCCAACGGTAAGTAGGTTAATTTAGTCGGATATTCGACGACGACCAAATTATAAATATAAACATTTTTAAAAATTCTGACATGTTTGCTATAGAAGCGACAGACTGTTTTTGGAAATTATTTATTCCTCGACGGATGGTTTGAGGAGTTGTTTTATTCTTCGACGGCTGGTTGTGGGAATTTTTTTTTCTTTGACATACAAATTGCGGGAATTTTTTTATTCTTCAACAAACCTCCATTTGAGAAAATTGTGATGCGTGTGTTGGGCACCCAATATGCAAGTTAATTATAGCTCACATATAGAGTGTGCAATATTTATTGTCAACCCAAGGAAGTATTGTATTTCAAGGATAACATGCACAATATATGCTTAAACACTAAATTGTTGTAAATGAACAATCCTATTCTCTGTTTAGCTATGCTCATCCGAAGAATCCACTTAATCTAGTTTACCTTCTAAAGAATACAGTCACAATTACCTTTTGTTGTTCTTGATCTAGAAATTGAAAGACTCATGAAATCACATCTAGATTACTCTTGCAGAAAATGAGATCCTATTACCAAATAATCTAATGATTAACCCAACTATCTTAATCTGATTATTCTAGAAATCCAAAAAGACATGATATGAGTGCTAGTCTAGGAATTCATAGTACAGAAATTGAGTTCAACTATCCTATGAATTCAAAGTACAGGAATGAAATTCTACAACCATAAAAGCAAAGAATAAACTGCAAGGATTCATGGAAACAAGAACTAAAAGATCTAAGGATGAACAGAGCTGTTACGGCTACCATGTAATTTTCATACGGAATAATTACATACTCAGTCGACTGTCACACCATGCCACTACAGATTTCCAAAAGATGCAACTAATAACACACTGTAAATCCACAACTGTTACAGCTTCCTATGAAGAAATAAAATTAACATAACATCACACGACATAATAATTAAAATGCCTAATTTAACTCGGCAATCCCTGTGGGAAGGGGGGCCCAGCCTTCACACAGAGATGCTGGATATAACACACATTAAAACCCTTAGATTTGAAGTAACTCCTTGTATTAAAAAGGCATATCAATTACACAACTCTCATTCACAGTTAATACAATGAATTGCTTACGGGTTCAACCCCTAGCTTAGAACATTTCTCCATATTTATACAATGTAAATCATAACATCCTATCCCTATTATTGGGAAGCCATGAAGATCTCTGATCGTCAGGTGCCCTAAATTACAACAGCTGTTACAACCGTGGCAGGATGAAAAGATAGGAAATATAGGGAAACTATTAATTGACCCAAAAATAATGATATCCTCAGATCACAGCTATACACAAGCAGTAGTGCACTGTTGACCTCCAAATCTGTCGCATTCTATTGCAGCAATCTTTGTACAGCTTTGCCTGGAATAATATACTAGGACCGCATTCCTTGGGCAATGGTAGGATGGATGACAATAAGCTTCAGCGATGAATGCCCATCCTTTTTGTAGCATGTTCAGCCCGATATACCTGCAGTCTCTATATCTCAAAATACCTTTATAAACCATCATATGTTAGCATATTGAGATATATAAAGCCTTAATTACCACAATCATAAGTATTAATAAAATAAGACAATAACCAATCATATCTTGGTGGCTTGAAGAGCAGAGTGAGGGAAAAACATCTATTTGGCATACTCAATGGTGTAGGATAGGGAAAAAAGAGGTGAATAAGGATGGTCAAAAAGGGGCCATTTTTTGGCCCAACATCTCCCCCCAATTGTCCTGTTGCATGTCCTCATGCAACAACCTCCATTATTTCGAATCTGAATTTTGCACTGTGCTCTGTTCATGTAGAGAAGAGAAGTTGTAGGGGAACTCAGATGTCCCTTATTTTTCTACGAACCCCCTATGGGCAACCCAATATCTCCAACATTTATGCTCCTCTACCTTAGTCAGTGAGAAATCCATCCTGTATAGTTTTGCTGGCCACCAGATGAGGCAAAATTTAAATTTCAGGCCCAGCGAATTAGCCTCACACTCCCTGATACATCCAACATAACCCTTAAACCTGGAAAGTGCCTGTTCAAAAATTCTAAAATAATAGGGGTCCCTGTTCCTGAGGGTAGGAGAGGCAACTTGCCACATGTGCTTACTACCTTCCAAAGCCATTTGTTGATGTATGGAGATCTGGCTGATGCAGGTAGAAATAACTTCTTCCTACAGTTCCATTATATGCCGAGTCTAGATAGGGCATGAGAGCAAACTCTGGTGTCGAGCAAGAAAAATAAGAGGATTTTGAGGCTCACTTCAAACCCACAAATTAGATTAGCCTTAATTGTGAGAAAAGGTTTGAAAAGACCTTTCCCACTAAGCATGATTTCTCACAAAAGAAGAAAAATCCCTCAATTGAACATCTCTTGAAAAAGGGACAGGATTTGAATGGCGGTCCAGAGGACAAGCCATCTCATGCAAATACAATTCACACAACAAATTATGGTCTTCAAAATTGCTTCTAAAAAATGTTTCCAATAATTTTTCTGAGGTTGTTATCTCAAATGATCTCCCTTATTTCACAGCCCTTAACTTAAACCAAAAAAATTGTTCAAATAAAAAGATAGGGTAAGAAGAGGAAGGTACCCTAGTGCCCAGGAGTTCTTGAGAAAGAGCATACATCTGGTATTTTTCCTTCTGCATAGACTGGAACTTTTTCAGCTCCCTTAGCTCCTTCTGTAGTTCTTCCTCTTGAAGTCTCTTGGTCATGCGTTCTCCTACCCATTTCTCCTTCAGTCCCCTGATGGTCTTTTTATGTTCAGTGAGGGAAACCATCCCTTCTTGGTATTCTTCCGCCTGGATCTTCCACTTTCTTACCTCCATTCTAAAAATTGAGATTTCTCCTGTGAGTTGTAGAGTTTCTCCATCTTCGAGATGCTCATCCTAGTTAGAATCTAGGTCAATAAAATTTTGAAGGGGTTCAGTCCACACCTTACCACCCGATATGCCACATTGGACATCCTGGACATTTGAAGCTATTTCTGGGGGTGTTGGTTCTTGTATCATAGCAACCCCTTTTGGAATTTATTCAACAACAACATTCACCACTTTTGGAGATGTTTGTTCTTATGTAACAACATCTTCTTTTTGGGGTTCTCCCTTGGCAACTTTGGCAGCTGACTGTGAGGATGTTGGTTCTTGTGGAGCAACTTCCTCCTAAATTTTAATCTTATTCTTTATCTGATCATCAACTACTATTTCAGCTAGAGAATGTGAGGCTGATGGTTCTTTTGTGACAGAGCCTTGTTATTCTTTTTCCTCATGCTACTGGGATTGGATGTCTTCTTCAATATGCAGTTGTTTCTCAAGGATTATAGTATCACCTGAGAGTTGTGATTGAAATTGTTCATCTTCACCCAAATCCATATAAGGAATGACATCCACTTTAGGGTTGTCCTCTTGTTGCATCCCAAGAATCTCTACTGCAATTTTCAAGGATGTTGGTTCTTGTGTGGAAACATCCTGATTTATTTATTCATCTCCGTGTTGTTGTGATTCCAATTCTAGTATCTTCGTGTCCTGAGACAATTCTGGGGTCATAGTATAAATTTCTTCATTAAATTCCAGAGTGCCTTCAGTCCTTGGTTCTTCTTCTCTCACTTGGATAGCCACTTGTACAAGAACATTCAAGGATGTTGGTTCTTGTGTGATAGCACCCTGTTCAACCTCATCATTATTTTGTTGTTGTATTTATATGTCTATTATTTCTATGTCATGAGAGGATTTCAGGGTCTCAGTGCAATATTCATCCATAAAGTCATGGATAAATTCATCCTCTGGTTCTTCTATTCCAAGGTTAGTGGGAATTTTGACAGGAATATTCAAGGATGCTGGTTCTTGTGTGGAAGCATCTTGCTCATCTGAAACTTCCTTCTCCTAAAGTTTCTCTTGGGGAATTTCACCACTTCTTAGATTGGTAACTTCATCACAAATATTTAAATATGTTGGTTCTTGTGTGACAGCATCCTGTTCATCTACAATTTCCTTCCCATGGAGTTTCTTTTGGGAAATTTCACCACTTCTCAGATTGATAACTTCATCAGAAATATTTAAAGATGTTGGTTCTTGTGTGATAGCATCCTTTTCATCTGCAATTTCCTTCCCATGAAGTTTATTTTTGGGAGTACCATCATCTCTCAAATCAGGTTGTCCCTGTCCTTCCACAATTGTAGGTGCAGACTGCTGTGTTGTAAAGGCACAAATTATAACCTTATAACCTGACTCATTAAAGATTTCTCCACAGGTAGGAAATACCACTCTTTCTTCCTCATTGCCATCCTTGGTAGGATTTGATCCTTCCAATTGATCTGTAGCTTCAACCAATGTGTGCAGCTTCCTTTCACCCTGTTTTGTGCACGCTTCTTTCCAGTTTTCCAATTCTTTTCTAAGTGCTTGGACTTCCTCTTTTAATAGCTTATTTTTGAACAGAATTCCTTCAATTTGAGGTTCTTCTTCAACTGGCTCTTGTGGGGCATCAATTGGTTTGGGTTTAAGAATGGGGAACTCAATTTGTGCTTCTAAGGTTGCCCACCTTTCCCTTGCTGCTTCTGCTACTGCGAATGACCTGGTTCTTTTCCTTCTTATTGGTGGAGATACCTTAATTTCATCATGTTTTTCATTCTTTGATCTCCTCCTTTTTTTCATCCTTTGATCTCCTCCTTTTTCTCTGTGGTGCTGGAGTTTCCATATTTATAGATGAAGTGGAAGGGATATCCCTAGTTCCAGCATTTTCTTGTTCTTTGGGATGTTCTTCCTCAATCAAGGTTCCTCCCCATTCAGGTGAGGATTCAATGGTCACCATCTCAGTGTTTTCTTCTATTTCCATGGCTCTATCATCTTCGGGTTCAACTATCACGGCATCTAATGCTGCTCCAGTTTCACCTTCTGTTGTTATAGTTTCCCTACTATTTAGTTTTTCCACGAGGTTTCCATGTACATCCTCTCCCAATTGTTTTGCTTTTTCCCCTTTTTGATCCTCTGATCCACTCTCATCTCCCCCCCAACTACATTGGAGGGGCTCCAAACCTCCTGATGTTCTACATTTTCCCCCAACTGTGGATTGAACTGCTCTTCTTGATGTTGAACATGCCCCACAAGTATAGGTATGTCCATTTCCTCTTCTATTGGAACACCGGGCAAGGGAGCGGGTTCCTGAGCTAGGGCTGTAAATTGATCCCAAGTTAGGTTGTGTTGAGCAAGGGTCTGTAAGATTATTAGTTTAATGAGGCCATGGTGGGTAAGTGAGGGGAGTGGGTGCTTGGAAGCTCGGAAAAACCCCACCATATGATGTAAATCATTGAGTAAATAATATGGAATGTTTAACAGAACCCTATGACGGAGATGAGATAGTAAAGGAAATTCAGAATGATAGACTGTTTGGTACCTACCTTCACAGGTGATGTATTTCTTCAAAAAAATGGTGACTTAATTCCATGGCCGTGGCAATGACTGTAATTCTATCCCCCTTCGTGTCATTTGAATTTTCTCCCCTTCCCTTAAAAAATTCCTGTATTTCCGTAGTAGTGGGGGTTCGACGTCTAAACCAAGCTCGTCCCTCTTGAGGAAGACCAGTGACCTCAGCCACTATGGCTTCAGAGACTTCAATACGCAATCCCCAAACCTCTAAGTGGGTTTCTGTAAGATTCAAGGTGAACTGTAAAGCGGCTTCACGATGAAAACCATTCAGGCATTGAAAAAATTCAGTCCAACCCACAGCTTGAAAGATGGAAAAAACTTCAGCATTTCTAGTGAGTTCTTGCGTGTTTGAAGGTTTATAGCGAGCCGGAATACCCATGTTTCTGTCTTCAGAATTATATTGCAGTTTGACAGATTATAGATTCTGACAAAGGAGCTTACAGCACAGAGTATGCATGAACAACTGAGAGGGGAGTTGGGTAAATTTGGAAAGTTTCAGCGCATTGGATTATTTGAAATTTCATCCCAAATTGGGAAAGGTGGCAGTTATTAGGTAGCATAATTAGTCATTACGTCGCACGAGCAAAGAATTAATCGATGCAATAATGGGCCTAAAAAGGGAGGTACAACTGATATTGTCAAATCATATTGATACTTAATCAAGTTGTTAATCAAAGCCATACCTTCGAAAATGTGCAATGGATGTCCTTTACAGAATAATAGAATGTGTGATTGCAGTTGTTGCAAAAACTGTACTCATGCGATGTGCAGTCATTAAATGTAATCATTATTATAGGGGTGTTGTAATAACCTTCTCCACCAGCGAACCAAAAACCATCGTGTTAAAATGGTTGGAAACATGATGAATACTATATTATGAGTCAAACTGTCGACATAAAGAATTGGAGCCATATCTGGAGGAGTTTTTATCTTGCAAAAAACTTTGCCAATAACATAGGAGTCACAGCCACAGGCCATAAAGAAATCAAAGCAGAGGCGTGGCCTTGAATGATAGAAAAATCAGCCAAATGTTGCGGAGTTGTAGCTATCAAAAATTATGTCGCAGCTGCCGAAAAAGATGTCATAGCTGCGAGAAAAGGATAAAAGAATGTTAGATGGATGGAAATTGACTGTGCTACAGCTGCGCGAAATGGGATTTGTGGCCAAAAGTAGAACAGGTTCGTAGCTATGGAAACGGAAGAAGGTGGAGTTTCATGGTGCTGCAGCTGCCAGAAACATTGTTGCAGCTACCAAAAATGGTGTTGCAACTGCTGAAAATGGTGTCACAGCTGCCGAAAAAAGGTGTCGTAGCTGCCAAAAAATGGTATCGCAATTATTGGAAAAAGGTGTTGTGGCTGCCGGAAAAAGGTGTTGCAGCTGCCGGAAAAAGGTGTCACAGCTGCGGGAAAAAGGTGTTGCAGCTGCCAGAAAAAGGTGTTGCAGCTGCTGGAAAAAGGTGTCGCAGCTGCGATAGATTTATTGAAGGGAAAGGGAAAAAAAATTCGGTGCAGGAAGTTACAAAGGAATGATTTTTGGTCACCAGGCCTGATAATGACCACCACTCTCAGGCGATTTCCTGCACAATTTATAAAAATGGATCAAGTGCAAAAGAAAAAGGATAACAATAACAGAATTTTTTTATTTATTTATGTACAAATATCCATATGCAATTTATAGTGATTAATTATGGATTGACAGGGGCAGAGAAAAATTCCTTCCCTTATGCTAACTGGTAGTCTGGATCAGCTGTAATTTGTGAGATAAATGAATCCTTTGAAATGGGCTTATGGTACAGTTGCAGCCTGTGACCATTAGCAAATAATGGTGCGCGCTTCTCATTGATGGTTACCAGGAAGACTGTACCATTATCAAATACTCTGTCCACTAGGTATGGCCCCAACCATCTTGTGTGTAGTTTACCCTTGAAATGTCTTTTGAATCTGGAATCGTATAATAGTGCCCAGTCTCCCTCATAGAAGACCTTCTTTTTGATGAATTGGTCATGCCAATTGGATCTCTGTTACTGAATTAACACTGTCTAGTCCACGGCAGCCAACTGGTTCTCATCTAGTTCGTTCAATTGGTTCAATCTCCTCTTCTGGTCTTTAGTTACATCTAGTTTTACCTCTGTGGTTGTCTTCAAAGTCTTAATTTCAAATTCAATTGAAAAGATGACACTTTTCACATACACTAAGTCGTAAGGAGAGAAACCTGTAGTGTTATGCCAAGTTGTGCGATATGCCCATAATGCTTTCGGAAGTCTGTCAGCCCAATCTCTATGATTACTCTTGACCGTCTTAGTGAGGATAGCTTCAATGACTTTGTTAGTACTTTCCACCTGGCCATTGTCTTGGGGATGGTAAGGTTGAGCTACTAGATGCTGAATATGGTACTTCCGTAGCATAACTTCAAATTGATGCGACATAAACTACAGTCCTCCATCGATAACCACTTCCTTAGGTACCCCAAAATGGGTAAATATTTCACTATACAGGAAATCAATCACAGCCTAGTCGTTAGCTTTCACCAGAGCCACAGCTTCTACCCATTTCATCATATGGCCAGTACAGACCAAGATGTAGTATTTTTGTCTGGAATGAGGGCTGATAGGGCCAGCAAAATCTAAATCCCATCTATCAAAGGGTTTAATCACTGATTGTGGTTGCAGAGGCATTTGATCTAATCTGTTGGGATGACCCATCCTTTGGCCGCTATCACAATACTGGACATATCTTTTTGCATCCCCAAAAAGGGTCGGCCAATAGTATCCCATTCTCAGTGCTTTGTGTCCTGTTCTTATGTCTACAAAATGCCTCCCACAAGGCTCATCATGGTAGGCCTTCAATACATGGAAGATTTCATCTTCTCTCACACATCTTTTGATCTCAAGATCAGGGCCTATGTAAAAGAGATGATCGTTTACCCAACAATACCTAGCACTTTGCTGAATAATTTTCCTCTTTTCTCTTTTGGACATATGTGCTGGAAGCTTCCCTACAGCCAAGTAATTAGCGACATCTGCATACCAAGGAGAGTGAGCTAAAACTGCAAATAAGTGTTCATCTGGAAAAAAGTCCTCAATAGGCAAATTATCATCATTGTTAGTGAAACGAGATAAGAAATCAACGACAACATTTTCTTTTCCAGGTTTATCTATGATTGTAATATCAAATTCATGTAATAATAAGAGCCATCTAGTCACTCTGGCATTAGTAATAGGTTTATTCATTAGATATTTAATGGCAGAGTGGTCAGTGTGCACAAATGTAGGATATCCAGTAATATAATGTCAAAATTTGTTAATGGAGTAAACAATAGCTAATAAATCCTTATCGGTGATAGTGTAATTAAGTTCAGTAGGGGCTAAGTTTTTAGTAATATAATAAATTGCATAAGGTACTTTACCATCTTACTGTCCTAAAACTACTCCAATAGCAATATCAGAAGCATCTGAAGAAATGTGGAAGGGTCGGGTCCAATTGGGTCCTCTTAAGATAGGAGTTGTGGATAGCTTCTCCTTAAGCTTAACAAATGTTGTCTGGCATGCTTCATTTCAAATAAATTTCACATCCTTCATTAATAGTGAAAACAAATGAGAGGCAAGTTTGGAAACGTTTTCTATAAATCTTCGGTAATATCCAGCATGTCCTAAGAAAATTCGCACTTCTTTTTGAGTTGCAGGAGTAGGTATATTTTTATTACCTTTATTTTTTAGGGATCCACCTGAATGCCATAAACAGAGATGAAATTCCCCAATAATACTCCCTCACTCATCATCATATGGCACTTTTCAGTGCTTAAAGAGAGCTGGGTCTGTTCACAGCGAGTTAAAACCTTTTTCAAATTTTCCAGTGCTTCTTCAAAATTCTTGCTGTAAGGAGTAAAATCATCCATAAAAATTTCCATACTATCATTAACTAATTCTAAAAATATGTCGATTACAGCTCTTTGAAATGTTGCTAGTGTGTTACATAAACCAAACGGAAGCACTTTGTAAGAAAACTTTCCCCATGGACAAGTGAAGGTAGTTTTATCTTGGTCTTCAGGAGCAATCTAAATTTGATTGTACCCTCTAAACCCATCTAGGAAGGAGAAGAACTTCTTCCCTGATAAGGTGTCGAGTACTTTATCGATAAAAGTTAAGGGAAAATGGTCTTTCTGTGTTGCTTTGTTCAGCTCCCTATAGTCCACACAGACTCTCCATTTACCATTTTTCTTGGGTACAATTATGAGCGGGGACACCCACTAGCTGTCTAAAATAGGATATATAAATCCTGCTTCCAAGAGTTTTTGAATTTCTTCCTTCACTATGTCCCTAATATTTGGGTTCATTCATCGTTGGGGCTGGCACACAGGCCTAGAGTCACTTTTAATATAAATATGATGGGTGCATAGGTTAGAGAGAATACCCCTCATGTCTGTATACTCCCAGGAAAATGCCCCCTTGTGTTCTTTTAAGAGACTGATCAGGCACTTCTGTTCATCTAAGGAGAGGTTGGGGTTAATATTCAGGGTTTTTCCAAACTCTACCTCGATGGGAATACTTTTTTAATTTTTCAATACTGGGATTATATGCGTGTCACTGACTAGTGCTTCTTCTGTGAGATTTTCTTGTTTTTCCTCACCTAGAGTAGTATTTAGGATTTGATAAACTTCTTTATTGACTAAAGTGGTTTCACTGATGAAATTATTAATGGCATCATCTTTAGTTTCATCCTTAAAGGTTAAGTCCCTCCCTATAGTTAATAATGGTTGAACGCCCTCTTCTTCCTTTGGCTCCATCCATAAAGAAGTTTCAGCTTCTAGGCTCGGCCGAGCTGGAGGATAGAGAGTGAGGTTCTTTGTCTCGATGCCATCTGATATGGTCATAGACCTTGATCAACAGCTAATGCAAGCATCATCTGTGGCTAACCAAGGCCTTCCCAAGATCAGTGGGTGTCCTCCTAGCTACGACTTAGGTTGTAAAACCAAGAATCAACTGAGATGACGAGATCATCAAAAATTCCTTTAGGTTTAATGGTGGATCTATCTGACAGTTCTAAAATGATGGGGGCTGGTCTAATATTAGTGAGCCCAAGTTTTCTTACAGTTTCAATTTTCATGACATTAATCCTTGCTCCTAAATCTACCAGTACATTGGGTATCTGTGTATGCCCAATCTGCACAGTGACAGTGGGATTCCCAGGATCATCATATTTGGCCAGAAGGGTTTTTCCCATTATTAATGCAGATAATTTCCCTATGACATGAATAGTGGGAGGATCTCTGGGCTTCCTTCTTGGTTTCCTTGTGCAAAGATCTCGAACAGTTCTAGCATAGATAGGTACATATTGAAGAGCTTGAAGGAGGGGAATTTTAACATAAAGATTCTTTAACTCTCCTAAGAGGTTAAACTGAGGTTGTCCCACTACCTTTGGTAGCATTAATCTCTCAGGGTATTGTGGTTTCCAAATCAGTTGGGTAGGTTGTGTGTTGCTAGATATATCGTTCTATGTTTTAGCCAACCCATTAGTGGGATGTTCAACATCTTCAATGATGGGGGTCGTATTATATAGATGCTTTGGATTCACCCCTTCGGCATGTAAAGGGGATGGAACATCTTCAATGATTACAGGCTCTACTACCTTTCCTGATCATAAGCGAATATCGTTACAAGGCACAGGAGAAAGGGAGTAGGAAGACATGTTGACAGTCTCAAATTGATGGATTGTTTTATTATTTGGGTTAGGATTAGGTTGAGCAGGCAGTTGAGGTCGTATCGACATATTAGGGGCAGCATTGTTCTACAACTGTTGATGAGGATATTGAGGATATTGAGGATATTGAGGATATTGAGGAGGGTATGGTTGCTGTTGATGTGGAGGTTGTTGAGGAAATTGTTTGCTTCGATGGAAATTCCTCCATCCAGGAACTAAGAAGTTGGTTGGTGTGGTGGCTAAACCCAGATATTCCAGGAGTTATAATTTTTCATTGAAGGTTGAGGGGTTCCATTGAGAATAAGATGAAGAGAATTGTGTATTCATGTTCTGCATATTATTCCAATTATTCATGTTATTCAAAAATGGAAATGAGTCTAGAGTCATACCTTGGTTTTGAGGCTACCAAGGCTTCTTTTGTGCAATGAAGTAGGCTGGTTCCACCTCTGGATTTGACGCCTGCAGAACAGCCTTCACTTGGGGAAGTGACGGGCATTCTTTTGTGTCTAGGTTCAGCTCACATAGCTGACACAACTATACCTTATCGAGCAGGCACTCCTTCAGAGGGTGGTTATTTCTACATCGAGGACAGAACACACCTAGTGTGAGATCCTCTACTGCCTGTTTTTGCTTTTCCCTAAAGACGTCGATTTTCGAGGAGATAGAGCTCATCTTTTCTGTTTTTAATTTTTCAAGTAGGTTTCCTATCTCTACATAGGTGGCTCCTCCATTATATGAATTCTGATTTCTGTCGAAGACATCATGTTCTAGCTTATCCCGTTTGTCCCACTTGTTATTCCTGGAAGATCCCCTGGAGTACCTTTTACATAATTCCGCAATTTTCTTGAAAGACTCCTTGGAGATATCCCCCTTTCCTAACAAGTTTAACATATCTAGGAAATCATCCCTAATATTGTGAAGCAGGATTATCTTGAGGACATCTAACCCCATGTTCATCTGTCTAGCTCTTTGCACATTGTATAAAAGCCTCTCTACAAAATCTTACATACTTTCATCCTCCTTCTGCACCATTTTAAACAATTATTCTCTCTTGTCCTTGGTGTTGCAATATTCCTGATATTTCTCCAAGAACACCTATTTCATCCTGTCCCAATTAGTAACAGTTCCACCTCCTAGGCTCATGAACTAGCGTAATGCATTGTCCTTCAGATTGGTAGGGAAGAGCTTCAGCTTTTGTGCATCGGTGATGTAGTCATAGCTACGACAGAGGATATCAAACTCGAAAAGAAATTCATCTGGATCCTCTACCACTTTTCCATGAAAGTGAGGCAACACCGATGGAGATATGTTTTTCATAAGGGCTGTCCCTTCTAGCTGTTGAATTGGGAACTGAAGTGTATCCACCATCCCTTCAGGAAGGGAATGATCTTCATGATGATGGTTTTCTCCCATTTCCTCTTCCTTGTCAGATTTGTGTCTATTACTCATTCCTTCTTATGTTTTCTCGTCTTCCTTCTTCTCTTCTTCCTTCCACTGATCAACAAATTTCTAATGGAACTGCGTCCACTCCTATTCAGTTACAACCTTTCCGTTAATGTGATAGATTGGACCTCGATCAGCAGATCCTGCTGTACTAACTTTTTCCTCCTCTGCAGGGGTATTTGAGGATGTTGCAGTTGCTCATGTGTTCTCCACTATGGATCCTGACACAGGCACCCCAGGATCGGTAAGACTTCTTCTTATAGGTATTTCCTGATAGCGATCCCTGGTAGAAGAATCAATTCTATCAACCAAATTGTCAATGAATGTTCTTCTGCCCAATTGTGGACCTCGACCATGACCTTGACCACCTGCACTGTTAGTATTTTGTGGGGTTTTGGGAGTTGTAAGATGATCACACTTCACCCTTCTTCTATTCATACAACTCAAATCATTCCAATGAAAAACTAAAAGAGACTGAATAGAAACAATTAGAGGATGCAACTATGACAGTGTTTAATATTTATCCTCCCCAGCAACGG
This sequence comes from Pseudotsuga menziesii, assembly GCA_001517045.1. Classification (NCBI taxonomy): domain Eukaryota; kingdom Viridiplantae; phylum Streptophyta; class Pinopsida; order Pinales; family Pinaceae; genus Pseudotsuga; species Pseudotsuga menziesii. Next base: position 48,999 of record LPNX010392288.1, on the reverse strand, counting down.
TGCCAAAATGTTGGGCACCCAATATGCAAGTTAATTACAGCTCACATACAGAGTGTGCAATATTTATTGTCAACCCAAGGAAGTCTTGTATTTCAAGGATAAAATGCACAATATATGCTTAAACACTAAATTGCTGTAAATGAACAATCCTATTCTCTGTTCAGATATGCTCATCCCAAGAATCCACTTAATCTATTTTACCTTCTAAAGAATACAGTCACAATTACCTTTTGTTGTTCTTGATCTAGAAATTGAAAGACTCATGAAATCACATTTAGATTACTCTTGCAAAAAATGAGATCCTGTGACCAAATCATCCAATGATTAAACCAACTATCTTAATCTGATTATTCTAGAAATCCAAAAAGACATGAATTGAGTGCTAGTCTAGGAATTCACAGTACATAAATTGAGTTCAACTATCCTATGAATTCAAAGTACAGGAATGAAATTCTGCAACCATAAAAGCAAAAAACAAACAACAAGGATTCATGGAAACAACAACTAAAATATCTAAGGATGAATAGAGTTGTTATAGCTACCATGCAATTTGCATAAGGAATATTTACCTACTCAGTCGACTGTCACACCATGCCACTACAGATTTCCAAAATATGCAATTAATAACACACTATAAATCCACACCTGTTACAGATTCCTATGAAGACACAAAATTAACATAACATCACATGACAGAATAATTAAAATTCCTAATTTAACTCAGCAATTCCTGTGGAAGGCGGGCCCATCCTTCACACAGAGATGCTAGATATAACGCACATTAAAACCCTTAGATTTGAAGTAACTCCTTGTATTAAAAGGGCAGATCAATTACACAACTCTCAGTCACAACTAATACAATGAATTGGTTATGGGTTCAATCCCTGGCTCATAACATTTTTCCATATTTATACAATGTAAATCATAACATCCTATCCCCATTATTGGGCAGCCATGAAGATCTCTGATCTTCAGGCGCCCTAAATTACAATAGTTGTTACAACCGTTGCAGGATGAAAAGATAGGAAATATAGGGAAACTGTTAATTGACCCAGAAATAATGATATCCTCAGATCACAGCTATACACAAGCAGCAGCACACTGTTGACCTCCAAATCTATCGCATTCTATTGCAGCTATCTTTGTACAGCTTTTCCTGGAATAATATACTAGGACTGCATTCCTTGGGCAATGGTAGGATGGATGGCGATCAGCTTGAGCGATGAATGCCCATCCTTTTTGTAGCATGTTCAGCCCGCTATACCTGTAGTCTCTATATCTCAAAATACCTTTGTAAACCATCATATGTTAGCATATTGATAGATATAAAGCCTTAATTACCACAATCATAAGTATTAATATACGGTTCCGACCCTATATGATATAAAATATCAGTTTTTTCTGTAGCTCAAGTTGGCACAACAGATTATTGTAGGCCCCCTATTAATTGGATTGGTGGACCCACTTCATTCAACAAATTTCTTCCTTTCCCTCAGAATCTTTTCTCATTTGCATATGGGAGCTTCGGAGAGGAAGATTCTTAAGTTCGTAGAGTAATATTAAGCCGTACATCCCCAACCTAGCTGGACATGTCACACAAAGTGCAAGGATGATTGGTCCTTAAATAATTGTTGCGCCTTTTTGAATACTCTGGTAGAGATACTTAAACTGTTGGAGTATAATCATCAAAATAATACAATAACCAATCATACCTTGGTGGCTTGAAGAGCAGAGTGAGGGAAAAACATCTATTTGGCATACTCAATTGGGTAGGATAGGGCAAAAAGAGGTGAATAAGGATGGTCAAAAAGGGGCCATTTCTAGGCCCAAGAGTGTGGAACTTGATTTTTTAATATTGTTGGTAGTATTCATTCACGAAGTTTGTGACAAAATTTCAAATAGCAATATTCCTGATCCAAATGAACATAATAGACAATTGCTTGCTAGAATATGGGATGTAGAGAAACAAAGTTGTGATGGAAAATGTTATTTTACATGTACTAAATGCAAGGGATTTAATAGGAGAAGAATATTGATCTCAATGGCCACAAAACATTGTAGGGAACATGGACACAGTGAGGGGGGGAATGAATATCGTCCATTTGTAGGTTTAGCATTATAAAGGTTTTTATATTCTTTGCTTTGGTAAATGTATGCATTATTTTAATATTTCCTATATTAACTTATATATATTGATGTATTCATTTATTTATAAAGGAAATACATCATGTGGCATATCGTCCAGAGGAAGTTCTTTCAGAACAAGTGAATGATCATATTGAAGAATATGATCATACTGATTGCGTAGTTGAAGATGATCGTAAAAATACATTGATGCACGAATCATATAATGTTAGAATGGATGATGACAATGATGATGATAATGAAAATATTGATGACTTTGATGATGTTCACGATATACCTCTTCTCGATAAGGCATATGAACCCCTTTATGAAGGCTCCAAAACAAATATTCTCTTTGCTGTATTGTTGATTATGAACTTGAAGGTTATGAATGGTATTTCAAACATATCAATCACACAAATGCTAAGGTATGTAAAATAATCCATCACATATATACCATCATGATAAATTTTATCTTTATTCCTCTAATAATTGTATTGTTAATTCATAATTAAAATTAATACGGATGAATTATGTTTCGTTAATATTATTTATATATTACATTAATTAAATTTTTATTTTTATTTGATGTAGCTTGATAGTCGAGTTTTTTTACCACCATCAAATATTTTACCTTGCACATATTGATATTTATCTTTCATCATGAAAGAGATTGTAATGCATTATGAAGCAATTCATGCATGCCCCGATGACCATGTTGTATATTATAATCAACATGAATTTGCAACAGAATGTCCATAATGTCATATAAGTAGATATCGAATAGATCAAGTAACAAAAAAGTGTTAGTTTTTCATCACATTAAGCTAGCATTATGATATTAGGATCTTTTCACTGAGAGAATAACAAGCACAGCAATAAACATAAGCAAATCATAAGAGACAAGAGACACAAAGATTTTTCCTCAGGGAAACCATAAAGGAGAAAACCCCGCAACTTCCTTAGAGATAAAATCAGCACCAAAACAGTAAGAGATCTCCCAACAGCAGTGGCCTTCTAGTCCCAGTATATTTCCTCCTCCACAAGTGCGCCTCACTTAAGAGAGTGAATGATGTGTGTGTTAAATAGAGAGTCTCACTCTTTATTTATATTCTTTCGTTCACTTGAATTGCATTTTCACATGTAGGCTCAACCTAATAATTACTACTCGAGCCTACACCTTAATTAGTGTATAATAACTCAAGTTCCCCGAAACTGTGGGAACTTACCTAATGACTTGATATGACTTGATTACATTATTAATCCTCCCGATCGGAACATCGGGGCATGACCACATGACTCAAATACACAATAGAAACATCACGGAATAAACATCGGGTTACAATACATAAGATACATAGAAGAATACATTCCAAAGTTACATATACATCAACAAAAAGGTGCCTCACAAGGTTCTTCATTGCGCCGAGAGGTGC
>LPNX010392288.1:0-45249 GCA_001517045.1 Pseudotsuga menziesii | reverse complement strand
CATGTCAATAAAAAATAATAGTGATATTGAATATTATGGGAGAGATTTTGTAACACAAAATAAAAAATAATATCACTTTCGTAAAGTTATTTTTATTAATAAAAATAAATTTTCTAATAGGCCAAAATAAATGTCGGCCACAAAAACAATCTAATATGGGGGAGATGTTGTAATCTTCCTACCTAACAAAACAATAAAAAAAGTAAAAATTTAATTATCCGTAAAAAAAATATGTTGGTCAAGAAAAAAACACAAAATTGAATTATTCGCAAAAAAATGGTTGCAAGGCATTCTAAATAGCCCATGGTTTTATTGTACATGGTTTAGGAGGCTTTGCACGTGGTTTTTAAACCATGTGAACCATGTGCAAGGCATTCTAAATAGCCCATGGTTTTATTGTACATGGTTTAGGAGGCTTTGCACATGGTTTTTAAACCATGTGCAAGGCCTCCTAAACAACCCATGATTGTAGGAGGGCCTTGCATATGGTTTTTAAACCATGTGTGGGGAAATGATGTAATGTTCGTTCCTAACAAAATAAAAAATATTATATGTCCGCCATAAATAATATTAAATATTAATAATAATAAAATTATATGTTGACCTTAAATAAATGGATGTGTCTTTTGGTTTGAATCAAATCAATGGATACCTAAGAAGAGGTTTGCACCTTGAGAGATTTGATCCATCTCAGCGCTTGATAGAGCCTAAAATTTGGATCTACGCTGGTCCTTTAACTTCAATTAAGTTAAAAAGTTATGAAAGTAGATATTAAATCAAATATTTTGAAATTCAAATATAATGTATGAAGACATTTTAATAAAATATATTTTTTATCTTACAATTTTCTTAATAAAAAACTTTCTTAATAATTGTTCAATTTACATATTATTTACATATTTTTCAGTAATACCATATTTTATTGATAATGTGATATTATAAACTATTTAATTCTACTTTAATGCATTTATTTATCTGTATTTTAATTTATTATATGGATGATTACAAGTTTAGTGGGGTGACTATAGGTGTCAAACATAAGTATTGTTTTAGATCCTTGAATGTGTCCTCGACCCAAACAAACAAAAGTGTCTTTGGCTACACCCCTAGTCACTTGGCTAAGGGCCCACTAGTATGAGAGACTCTATACACAAACCTATAAAGGTACTAAAAGTTAAAATTACTAGGGAGCTCTCTTAGAGTTGTTGGGGATAACATGCCATTAATGAATTATATCTTGGCTAGATCCACATGCACAAAATGTTCATCCATTATGTATCCAAGATATATAACTCTCTTCATGTTGAATGTTCAACATTTTTCAATATTATAATAAACATGTTTATATATATATTTATATATATATATATATATATATATATATATATATACACACACACACACAATATTTTTCAAATATAGAATTTTATGATCCAATATTTCCTCTCTAAGCATAAGCCTTGGGTTGAAAAAAAATCATCTCAACTAATATTAAGTAAAATAGTGTCCATTATGTGGACAAACTCCTTGATTCAAAGCATAAATCTAAAGAAATAAGATCCCAATGACGAAACTGATTTTTCCACATTAACCCTAAAATAATTCACATCATACTCTCCAACAGTTTCTCTAACTATATATGTACATAAATATTGATAAATCCCATAGGCTCATATATCTTCTCACGAGCTCTCAATATTCTACTTAATAATAATATTCCTCACCCCCAATTCATATATATTCTATTCAAAAAGGAAGTGTTAGAATATCAACACAACAAGTGTGATAAAGGGGTTTTTAACTAACTACTACATTTGTGAGAAATTCGAACCACATGAGAATCTAGGAGCGTTAGTGAAGCTCACAAATCAAATTTGGTGCAAGAATTAGAAAAAACCATCAAATGAGAGGTAAAATTACACACACAATGTGAACAGAAACAAGATAATTCTGGACTGTCTAACCATAAAATTTGTTATTATCATGTATATAATACATCATAAGAGTTTTGTGAGGCTTTGGAAGCCAATTGTGAGCATGCAACCCAAAATTTCCAAATTGGAATCAAACCCCCTAGGTGGGCCAATTACGTCCCAAATCAACCCAAACAACTAATAATTGATGATTGGACAAGGATGAAATGATTTGGATCAATTATTACACCTTGGAAAGTGTGGGTGTGGAAATATGGGTGGTTTATAGTCTCAATGCAGCGTTTAATGCTCAAAATCAGGCCAAAATTCGAAAAAATCCCACTCTAGCGCTCCAAGTCAACTTAGCTAACCACATCCAATGTATGGGAGTGCACCAAAAATGATGACGGTGCACATGTGGCTGGTTTACTGAGATGTATTTCTTATGTGGGTGTGAAAGCCCCAATTTGACATGGCATTAGTCCACCTAAGCACCCCTAGTCCACCTCATAGTGTATTAAAGCTTAAAAAGCAATAAAATTGTCTAATTAGTGTAACTAAGGTACTAATGATGGATTATTATTATAACACCCTCCCTTAATCCAATAACTAATTATTTCTCACAAGTGATAGAGGCCTTGGCAACAATGGGTGAAGTCACCTCAAATACATAATTCAGAAATTTCGATTTTATTTGTCCATGTGAATCGAGGAAAAGAAGAAAAAACTCATGGGACAAAACCTTCCCTCAAGAATGGATATGGGGCTATACCTGCAATAAATAATAGAAAATTACCATCCTTCACTCACCCCAATCAAATATCTCAGCTAGGTGAGGATCTTCTCAGTGAAAGCCTTGGTAAAAATATCAGGAGTTTGCTCGATGGATTGGCAATACTGCAGTGAGATCACCCTTTCATGCACTAAGCCCCGAATGTAATGCATGTGTATATCTCTATGTGCTTTGTCCTCTACCTCTGTACTGGATCAGTAGATATCTTGATGGCACACTAATTTTCTACCCAAATGTTGGTTGGAGAATCAATTGTGACACCAAACTCCTGAAGAATTCCCTGCAACCAAACACACTGTGGACAAGTATTGACTGCTTCCCTGTACTCGGCCTCTACTGATGAAAGTGAAATGGTGTTCTATTTCTTACTTGACCAGAAAATGGTACCTTCAGCAAACAGGAATACAAAACCTGAAGTTGACTTCCTGTCAGTTGGATCACCAGCCAAATCTGAATCAGAAAATCCAGCTAGTTGAAGTGAGGAACTAGTTGTGTAGTGCACCCCGAAATTCTTGGTACCCTAGACATACTGGAGAATTATTTTTTCTTCCCTCCAATGGAGCTCATGTTGCTGGTTCATATGTCTTTCTACAGCACTTACAGCATAAGACAAATCAGGTCTTGTGTGAGTGAGGTAGAGCAAGCTTCCCACTAGTTTCATGTAGAGTGTAATATCCACCAATGGAGAATTGCCAAATTCATGCATTTTGATGCCATAAATAAAGGGAGAATTGGCTACCTTACACTCAGCCATGTTAAAATTATTTAGCATATCTGAAGCATATTGTGGTTGACTCGGCTTGATGCCCCTTTCATTTTTCTCAATTTCCAAGCCCAAAAAATTGCCTTAGCAATCCTAGGTCTACCATGGCAAATTCATTATAGAAAGATGACTTGATTTGGCCAATTAAACGGTGAAGCTACCTGTAATAATAATATCATAAAAATAAATAACAATGACCTGAAAAATACCATCATGTTTCTGCAAATACACATTCGGGTCTGATTTGCATCTAGTGAAGCCAATTGAAAGCAAGAAGGCATCCAGTTTTGCATACCAGGCCCTAGAGGCTTGCTTGAGTGCATACAATGACTTCTTCAACCTACATATGAATGAAGGATCCTCTTGGAAACCTTTAGGCTGCTGCATATATATTTCTTCCTATAGCTCACCATGCAAGAATACACTCTTAACATCCATGTGGTGAACTTCCCAATTTTTACTAGTTGTCAGCGCTAGAACTAGTCTAATTGAGTCCATCTTTGCAACCGATGAAAAGGTCTCTGTTTAATCAACAACATGGACCTGAGAATAGCCCTTAGAAACTAATATATTTCCTTATTTTTCATATCAGAACCATCAGCAGCAAGTTTGGTTCGGAAAACCCATTTGCATTGAACAAGCTTCAACTTGGGAGGAAGGGGAACCAATTCCCATGTATTGTTCTCTTGGAGGGACTGAAATTCATATTCCATTTCTGATTTTCATCTAGGATCATTAAAATATTTCTGATATTTCTAAGGATCAGACCCAACCAGCATATAACAGTCCTCAGCAAGAGAACTATTACTTGCAAAGGAATCTTTACTAGTTTGTGATCTAGTCTTCCTAGGCTAGCGGGGATTGACTGCGAATTCCCCAGCTGCTTGTACCATTTTTTCATCCCACTTGGGCCTATATGGTGAGTCTTATACAAAAATATCATATTCAGCAACATTTGTATCAAAAATATCAGAAAAAACAGAGCATGTATCATCACTTACGTCTTTGAATGGTTGAGGAGAGGAGCATTCCCCCGGTGCAAGCTCGAAGTTTGGAATTGGCTCTTCTTCAAATTTCACACTTATTTAAAAAAATGCATTGCAATTATAAGTGTAAAATAGATTTTATCCTTTTTTGTCCTCACCATATCCAACCATGATGCACTCCTTGCTTTGTGGTTACAATGCTTTCCTCTTCTCAGAGGGAATTCTAGCCCATGCTCTAGTCCCGAAAATTCTGAAATTTGAGACATTTGGCTTTTGACCAAACCATGCCTCATAAGGTGTCATTCATTTTAATGATTTATGAGAGGCTCTGTTTTGTATGTGAGCAACACAACTAATGGATTCAGCCCATATCTTGGGACTAATATCCCTTTCTTCCATCATGCAAGTGGCCATCTCCTTGAGTGACCTATTCTTCCTCTCAGCCACACCATTTTGATGTGGTGTGTTGGGAGTTTAGTGTTGCATTTGGATGCAACTATACTCACAAATTTGCTGTAGTTTTTTATTCACGTAATATTTTCCATTATCAGTCCTAAGGACCTTAATATTTTTCCCACTCTGATTTTCTACAAGTTCTTTCCAAATCTTGAGTTGCTCAAACACCTCAGACTTCAATTTCAGAAAATACACCTAAAAAAATTGAGAGTAGTCATCTATGAATCTAACCACATACCTAGATCCACCATATGAAAGAGTGGGTAATGGACCAATCAAATCAGAATGCACCAACCCAAGTGGTTGTGTTTCTCTCCTTGCCTTCCCCTTCTCATAGCTTTGCTCAGTATGCTTCCCAATCACACACCCAATGCATGCTCCAATTCATGACTTGATTTGCAGAAGTCCTTCCACCATCTCATCTCTGTGAAGTTCCTGAAGGTACCTGTAATTCATGTGACCAAACCTCGCATGCCATAGTTTGGAAACTTCATTTGCATGTGAGTGAAGTGCTTGGTCACTGGAAGTGGGGAGGAAGTTAGAGAACTTGTACATCCTCTCATAGTGGTCTTCATAGCCAATTGCAATGACTTGGTTTGTTGAGATCTCTACAATCTCTACCATGTCAGGAGTGAAGGTCACTCTCTTTAGCTCTCCTACATGGGTCATTTGATATACTGACAGCAAATTTGCTGTAAGATCTGGTACATACATTACTTCACTAAAGAAGCCATGCTCTAAATAAATCCTCCCAATCCCTTTGGTTTGGAGTTCTGAATCATCCCCCATTCGAACTGTTGGGCCAACATTCAAACTCATGGAGGAGAAGAGCTCTTTCTTGGATACCATATGCTTGGAAGCCCCCGAATCAATGACAAAATATGAAGAGTTAGAAGTACCTGCCACCAAAGCATGACATTTCTCCTTTCTTTCACTTGAACTGGAGTTTCCATCCTTCTTCCTTGTGTTGTCAGGGACCGGAATGTTGTTCCTCTCTAGAAACTACGCCATGGTGTCAATGGTATTTTTTATGCATGAGTTCTCTGGATGCCATCCCTTGTGGCAATAGGTGCATTTGGCCTTATATTTTCCCTTCTTGTCCTTCTCCTTGGAAGGATTCAAACTTGCATCACTAGATTTGTGTTTTTCTGGGTTTTTCTTCTTCTATGGCAACTTTGAATTCTTGGTCTTGGGATTTCCCTTTGAGTAATTTGAAACTCCCACTACTAGAGCTTGATCCTTGGTCTTGATGGAGCCCATTTGGACCATTTTTTCTTTCTCTTGGGTGAGTGACTCCATGAAGTTTTCCAAGCTTGGCATTTTCCAGTTTCGAAGGGTAATCTTTTCGAAGTGGAATGTACTCACAAAAACTAAGAACTCTGGCCCCAAATTCGAAAGTATAGACAAGATCAATTGGTATTCTTTATTTTCAATGCCATGCTGCTTAAAATGCAACACAAGTGACTTAAAATTGGTGAAGAAGTCCTGGATTGTGTCATAGTGCGCTAAGCTCAAGCTGATAAGCTCATTCTCAAGCTGGTGACCACCTAGCTCATCAGTTTTCCCAAATAGAGTCTCTAGTTTTACCCAGACCTCATTGCATGTTGTAAAACTCTCAATGTGGAACAATAGCTCTCTCGAGATGATCAGGAACAACAATCCAAATGCCTCATCCAATCTGTTGAAGTACTTAGCTTTCTCAATAGCAGAATTTGGTTCCACCTGAGTGCCCATGGTAACTCTGTAAATCCCCTTAGATCTCAATTGAATCACCATATATTACAATAAAATAAATTGAATGGTGTCATCATGATGTGGGTAGCCTCCCTTTCTGCCTGCACTGATGATGAAGAAATTGCCGGATGTTCTACAAAACGCAATTCGATTTTATCTGGAACTCCACTAAAAATGCAACTCAAATCACTCTGAATTCATCTGTAACTCAAAAATATTCAACAGGCTCTAATTCCATGTGATAAATTCGAACCAGGGGAGAATATAGGAGTGTCAATGAAGCTCACAAATCAAATTTGGTGCAAGAATGAGCAAAAACCATCAAATGAGAGGTAAAATTGCACACACAATGTGAACAGAAAAAAAGATAATTTCAGACTGTCTAACCATAAAACTTGTTATTATCAGGTATATAATACATCATAAGAATTTCATGAGGCTTTGGAAGCTAATTGTGAGCATACAACCCAAAATTGCCAAATTGGCATCGAACCCCCTTAAGTGGGCCAGTCACGTCCCAACTCAACCCAAACAGCTACGAATCGATGAATGGATAAGGATGAAGTGATTTGGATTGATTATTACACATTGGACATCGTGGGTGTGTAAATATGGGTGGTTTAGAGTCTCAATGTAGCATTTAATGCTCAAAATCAGGCCAAAATTCGGCAAAATCCCACTCTAGCGCTCCAAGTTAACTTAGATTACCACATCCAATGTATGGGAGTGCACCAAAAATGATAAGGGTGCACATGTGGCTGGTTGACTGAGCTGGAGTGCTCATGTAGGTGTGAAAGCCCCAATTTGACGTGGCATTAGTCCACCTAATCACCCCTAGTCCACCTGATAGTGTATTAAAGCTTAAAAAGCAATACAAATGACTAACTAGTGTAACTAAGGTACTAATGATGGATTACTATTCTAACAACATTGGCCATATAAGTTGGTTGAGCAATGAAGGTCTTATAGAATCTCAATCTCTGTCAATTCAGTTTTTGTATCCGAAACCTCTCTCTCATTTTTCTCACAATCACTATCATTTCACCTGTTTTATCTAAAACATGTCTATCAATATCCCCACTATCTTTGTCTTCAGTGTTTCCAATAATGTACTTTTTGAAGTATCATGAAGCCAAAATCGTAAGAAAAAAATCTATTTAAGAGTGACACTTACGAATTTACATAAAATGTAAAATGAAGGGCATGAAAAACACCAAATTGTCATCAATTGTTTTATCTTATAGGTAGATGGGATGTGAAATTCTAGGTCTAATTCGACACCTTTATTACATTCCTTCTAAAACTCATCATGAAACATGTACTCTATGCCCCTATCTCCATCACACAACCCCTCCACCATAATCCGCAAAGAGAGAGTCCACATCTCTATCAAGACAAGGTTATGGACTATATTGTACACCCATATGTTGACAAGTTTGTAAAGTATCACCCTATAACCCACACAAACACTCACATCTAAAGTATAAAACAATTAAAATGTAGTTTTAATATATCAATCATATGTTCTCCTCCATATGTTTTATTGAAAAAACATCATGATTCATTTGTATATTTAGTTTATATATTAATGATGGATAAGTGAACTTTCATGATTCTTCATCACCCCATAGAAATAAACAAGTCTAAGACTCCCTACCATAAATTACACTAGTTCACTTGTTAACTATGTTAGTAATTTTTCATTGCATAGAGAGACACTCTACAGTCCAATATGAGGGAGATCTTGTAACATTATTTTAATTATCCGCCCAAATAAATGTCGGCCACAAAAAAAACCTAATATGGGGGAGATGTTGTAATGTTCCTACCTAACAAAACAATAAAAAATTAAAAAATGAATTATCCAAAAAAAAATGTTGGCCTTGCACATCGTTTTAAAACCATGTGAAATTCCTCCTAAACAACCCATGGTTTTATTGTACATGGTTTAGGAGGGTCTTGAAAATGGTTTTAAAACCATGTGCAAGGCCTCCTAAACAACCCATGGTTTTAGTGTAGATAATTTTAAAACTGTGTATGGAGAAGATGTTGCAATGTTCGTTCGTGACAAAAAAAATATTAAATGTCAACCATAAATAATATTATATATTATATGTCAACCTTAAATAAAAGGATGTGTCTTTTGGTTTGAATCAAATCAATGGCTATATATAGGACACACCAAAGCGAATAACTCCTCGAGTGAAATACTTAAGAAAAGTGTTGCACCTCGAGAAAATTTGATCCCTCTTGGCGCTTGATAGAGCCAAGGATTTGGATCCATGCTGATTATATTAGAAATTTGTTTAAAATATATACTAAAATCACAAGTCACAAATCCATAAAACAATCCATCAACAAATAAGTCTTAAAATACCATCTCATCCAAAAGATGCCATTCACCCCAATCATCATGGAAAGATATAATCGATAATATGTCAAAAACATCATATATGACTCCTCACTTTCCTAATCATGTCCAATCACATATCAGAATGACTAAACAATCCTACCTAAATATGCACAACACAAAATCATTAAAAAAACTTACACGTTTATTTTATGCCAAATATAAATGGGAAAGGAGGGGCATTATGCTAGCTAACGAAAAACCTATTTCCTTTGTGAAGGTGTTTAGAAGAATGGTTGAAGTATTTTTATCAATGTTATTGTAACATCTCCAAAATTTAGTAAATAAAAAAAAATCAAATAAAGGTCTAACAACATTTATAAAGGATAAGTAAATCCATGCAATATTTAACTTGTGTTTAGTGTTTTATCCATTGAACATAAATGACTCAGTACGGAAACATTATGGTGCAAATTACCGTTAGGACGAGACTACTTTACTTGTCGTCAAGTCATGAAACAATGTCATGTTTATTTTTCATCAGTTACAATTGGTGTACTTGCTGGTTATGTCTTTTGAATACTGGTAGACCCTATTAATATGATAGGGATATGGGTTACAGACCTCTTACTTAGCTCTTATGGATAATGCAAAACCATATATAATGTTTTTTCAGGTGTTGACAGTGGAGTGCTTACAGTAGCATAGATAAACAAAAATCCTAAGCTGAGGATAAACAAGGGTCTAAGCGCTTGAATAAAAAATAAATATTTCTCTTACCATATGATAAACTAGCATGAAAAATATATATAAATGCCATCGAAAATGATAACAATGGTTTTGAAAATATGGAGTTTGGGTTTGTACAATGGATAATTTAAGTGGCATTAAAAAATCCACATGATTTCTTTATGGCTTCTAGCTGGAAGGACTTGGTGTCAAATTGAAAACCCTAAGGGTTTAACTCATCCCGGTACTTTCCTTCATGTTGCATTGTTTTTGCTCCTGCACTATAGAATAGTTGGGGCTCTTTTCCTTTGACTCTCGGCATTGGTATTTGGCTCTCAACGTGCTCTTGGCCTTTTCCATCTTACAATACACCCAAACCTTGTTTGAGGACCGTCACTGGTCTCAGATTGGCATTTTGACCAGCAATACCTGTTTCTTTAATACTAAAATTGTGGGTTTCCTATGTAGCCACTATCGATTCAACAGAGGTAATTTCTACTGGTTTTCATTATGATTTCTTATTTTTTCTAGTTGTTTACAGAATATAATTTGAGTTGGTATTTAACCCTTTCATTGTTGCTTGCAGGAGATTCTTGCTATGGATTGTTGTGTTGGATTGAAAATAGTCTTTGTGAAGATGGGCGCATGGTCTAATAAGACTTGATACCCCACACCCTTGCTCCTTTAGCTCTGTCGGTTGTGATTCTGTGGCTCCAAGGCTAGGCCCATATTCTTATGGATGGGAGTCATTTAAGCATTTCTTTCTAAAGGAAAACTTAGTAAACCTTCTGGTAAGTTTGTCCCTATGGCAATTTTTTTTAATAAAAACAATCTCCCTTCGTCATGGAGTCTGAAGGGGACTGTATTGGAAATCATTACTTGTTTTTATTGTTAAATTGTAATCTTACATAGTTTTTTTGAGGTTGGAATGGAAGCAGGTTCACCGGGGTTTTGGTATTTGTAACTACCTTATGGTTATAAAGAGGTTGTTGGTCCTTACTCTGGTTATCTCTCTTTGTATTTCGTTTTAGACCTCTGAACTTGTAAATTATTTGTTGTTATAAAAATTCCCGTGAGGTTTTTATTGTATTTTGTAAAAATTATGAAATTAAGGCTATGAGGCCACTACAATCTCGATAATTTGTTTTAAGTAGATTCCACTGTGTTTTATATATGAATTATCAATTCACTCTTTGGGTTAAGTAATGAAGTTGTAAGAACTTTGCATTGACTGTAAAAGGAATATTAATTCTTTTATTTATAATTAGTTGGTTTCTTGCATACATACCTACTCTTATGAGATTCGAACTCTTGTTCTGTAGATTAGTGGTTTTAGAATTTTTAATGAATGGTTTCGCTACTGTGTGAAGAAATCGATGCATAGTTTATACTTTTGACTATGTCCTTTATCTGTGTGGATTTTTTTGATAACATAGATTTAGATCTTTACTTTAGTTGAAAGGCCTTGACAGGCTTGGATCTGGTGACCTATTGATTACTAAACGATATAAAACTTGTTTTGTTCATTGCTAAGGTTTAGTTACTGTTATTTTATATTATTGTTTAAAGCATAGGTTAAATAAATGGTTTAAGTTGTTTGGTTAGAATCGAGTTGTGGTTTTATCATAAATTAAAAATAATTCTTTAGCCGATATTATAGTATTATTGTGAATATATTTATATATATACAAATATACTATGAATAATCTTTTCTTACATCTGTCGATCAACAGAGATCATGTATATCTAGAATACAAGTTTTCTTATTACTAATGAAGAAGTTGGAATCTATGGATTCTTGTTAAGAGACCTAGTGGGGTTGAAATCGATTCCTGTGTAAATTTTATTTGAGTCTTTAAACCCTAGTTATAACTTCAACTTATATCTAAGCCTTTCGGCTGCAAAGGAATATTTCTTTAAATCTGATCCTAAAAATTCGTTTAAACGGAAGAGAGCTAGAAAATAAATATAATAATAAAATACTATCTAAGTGAACCCGATTATAATAAGTGATAAGTGCCAACTGATGAGGGTTTCGAACTCAAGTTGGAAACTTAGTAGTTTTAGTTATATTTAGAAGTATATTAAGTAAGAACTGGGTAAAAGAATGCATTGTGTAACAATGGTATCCTAATCTACAAAAATAATGAACTCAGAAACTGATCATAAAATCATAGGAAAATACCTACAGTTTTTCTTTTACGGAACAATTACAATATTGTACAATTACCATTAAAATCTGTAAGGACTATGGCATACTCCATAAAACAATATACAAAATTATGATATTTCCAACCTGTTCTAATTTAAAATAATTACTAGTTTATAGAATCCATCTACATTCACAAAAATTCTAGATACAAATATAGAATAAAATCATAGATAATAAAGAAAACAACTTAGAACCTAGATAAGAGCAGAAGGGGGACAACCATCCAAAGAATATTGTGCCTCCCAATGGTCTCCTAAAAGCAGCCAAGATCACTTGCTTTAGGACCCCCGAGCCTATTCACTGAACCACTAGGAGGAATATACTGTGTAACAACCCACACAGAAAACTCTGCAAATTAACAACTTACTAGAAAACTTAACTCTCAGTAATTTCACTTTAGCTATCCCCTCATCTAATTCCTCTTGTGTGCTTGGCTTTTCATTTTCCAGCAATTCACAAGGGTCTAATTACTTGGAGTAGAATGTAGTGAGCGTCTTGCTCAATTCGATGGTATTTATAGGATTGCCTAGGTATTTGGGTCAATTTTGTAATTAAATGAGCCACCTGCTAAGTTCCTCCTCTCAGGGAACATGACCACAATTTTATGGATTTTGCTTCCTACAACAACTAGAAAGTGAAATGCTAGTGTTGTTGCTTGTCATTTAGCCTTCTACAGCTGCTCATTCCTCCTAGTGGGTCAGTGAACACTCTTCAACAGTCTCCTTTGGATAGGTGTATCTTCATTTAATTATTTAAATAAATAAAATATTTAATTACAGTCATCCTTGACCAACTTGGTCATAAAAACTTTACAATAAATTTTAGCATAATGTTTTCTCAATTAAGTAAAAATATTTATTTTTCAGTTCTAGGTGGGTTACAAACACCCCCCCCTTAAGTTCAACATCGTCCTCGATGTTGCTTAAGTTTCTTTTGAGTCTTCCTAGAATAGAATTGTATATGCCTCCCACATATGACTCTCCAATTCTCGGGATGATTCTTCTAGAATGAGGTGCTTCCATTGCACTTTTACCTATCCAATTGTGTGATTTCGGAGAAATTTTTCCCTCCTGTTGAGAATATAGTCTGGTTCCACCTAAAAATATCCTTAGGGTTCTACCTGAATAAAATTCTAGTCAATCACATGAGTAGCATCATGCACATACATTTTCAATATGGAAATATGGAATACATTATGTATTATAAGATTAGGTGGCAAATCTAACTGATATGCTGCTAGTCCAACTCTTGCCAATATTTCGAATGGTCAACAATAACGAGGTGCTAATTTAACACAACTCCCCAACTTAAACAACCCTTTTATGGGTTTTACCTTAACAAATACATGCTCACCTACTTGGAATTATTTCTGAGTTATTTTAAGGACTACATGACTCTTTTGTATGTCCTGTGCAATTTTCAAATGGGAGTATTATATTTCCTACCATACAGTATTCCAAAAGGACTGAGTTTAGCTAAATTATGATAATCATTATTATATGCAAATTCAACCAGGTGCAAATAATCTTCCCATTTCTTTGCATGATCTCTAACATACATCCTTAATATATCCTCTAGAACTTGATTTACTCTTTCTATTTGTCCATCCATTTGCGGATCATAAGCAGTACTGAAATTTAATTTAGTATCTATTCCTTTAAACAATGACTTCCAAAAATTTCTAGTGAACTTAGGATCTCTGTAAAAAATGATTACCTCTAGAATTTCGTGCAACCAAAAAAATTCCTTCATAAATATATGAACAATGTTGGCAGCCTTATAAGTAATTTTAACAGGCATAAAATGTGTTTCCTTGCTTAATTTATCTACCACTACCATTATATAATCATTATGTTTCTGATTTTTAGGCAATCTAGTTATAAAATCAAGACTGATAATTTCCCATTTCTAATCTGGACTTGGCAGTGGTTGCAAAAGACTTGCTGGGTCTCGATGCTCAGCTTTAATTTGCTGACATTCTATACACCTAGTTGTATATTCAACAACTTCATTCTTCATATTAGGCCAGAAATACTCTTTTATTAACATTGTTATCATCATTTGATACACCGGATGTCTGGAATAAGGAATTTTATGTACTTCATTTAAAATCAACAATTTAATTTCTGGTGTGTTATGTGCATAAAGTCTTCTTTTATACAGCATTAAGCCTTTTTCATTTAAACTGTAATTTGTTTTTACATTTTCAAATTCATTATCAGTTACTTTTTCTCTTAGATTTTGGTATTCCTTGTCCATTTTTATCCCTTCTTCCAATGTATCATCTAATTTTGTCTTGTTACTACTAATGGCAGCTATAAAATTCATTCTTGCATTCATTCTTAAGGCACAGCCACTTTGTTTCCCTTCCCTTTGATGTGTTTGATCTTGAAATCGTATTCCCTAAGGAAAGCTAACCATATAGCTTTGACTTGCATTCATATTTTATTGATCAAACAAATGGGTGATTCCATGAAGATGGGTAACACTTTTTGGCCAAATTTGGCGATGAAAACCTGATTTTTTACTCATGTGCTAGATAGAAGCCCTCAAAACGCATATATACCATGTGAATTTTGACTTGCAGTAAAAAAACAAAGTGTAGAATATTATGTTGGCTTCATAGTGATATTTTTTTAAAAATATTCCGATGTCATTTAATGTGTGAATTTTTGCATTTAATGAACTGTGTGACCTTAAAAATTTGAAGAAGCTAATAAGTGGCTCGTGTCCACGTAGAGTAATTCAATCTTGCATTAATAATTTTAAAAAAATAAATATATGAGCATGATCTACATAAAATGCAGTGTGATGTGCATATTTTTTTGTTAATTTTTTTCCCATTATACAATTATTTATTATTTTTCGAAAGTGACCACATTCGATTTCAGCATCGTTTTAAAGACATATTTGTCCACGTAAAGGAATTTTTTCGATTTTTTGAAAAATTGAAAAACCAAAGATACCCTTTTGAAGAGGACACATTGATATGTGATGTGTGCATTTTTAAGAATTTTTTGGCTATGTAGTTTTAACTCTGCGGATTTTTCTTTGAGCTGCTTTGAAGTTGCAGTGTGGTTTTCTAAGTATAAGTTTTAGAAGTAATTAAAAAATAAATACCATATGAATGCCAAAATGCGTGTATGATACCTCAATGGATAGAATATTTGTTGGTGAATTTATTGATATCAACTCCGCTCAGTTATGTGCTAGGAATGGCAGGGTTTACACCTCTGCAAGGCAAAGAAAATTTTCCATTTGTTTGAATGAGGGCTAAGTCTGTTTTTTTAAGCCCTCGACCGAGGTATGAACCTTGACCGAGGTATTTAAATACCTCGACCGAGGTATTTAGATACCTCATTCGAGGGCTTAACAAGCCCTCGGTCGAGATATTAAGACCTCGGTCGAGATATTAAGACCTCGGTCGAGGGCTTAACAAGCCCTCGACCGAGGTGCGTTTTTCTGTTTTTGCCGAAATTCACTTGCCAAAAAGTGTTACCCAGGTCCGTGGATTCACCCAAATATTTCAAGCTTATATTATCAAACATTAATAAAAATATTTTACCAATTAGATGATGGCACCACATTTTCAGAGCATGAATTATGGCAGCCAACTCTAAATCATAAGTGGCATAATTCTTTTCATGTGTTTTTAACTTCCTTGATTCATAATCTATTACGTGACCTTCTTGTGTTAGTACTCCACCCTTCATTCCATGCGTCAGTGGACACAACGAAGTGTTGAATTTTCATATGCTTAGCTAAGACATCAGTATATCATTTCATTTTTCATAACAAAAGCATATAAACAGGATCATTTAAAGAAACAGTATCACAAGAACAACACAGATTTATCCTGGGAAAACCCTAAAGGGAAAAACCCAGCAAAAGCTTCCTCAATATAGATGCCCCAAAAAGGTAAAAAGGTAAAACCAACAAGGAGATCAAAAACCTAATCCTCCTCCTTCTCCAGCTACTTCTCTCCTCCACAAGTGTGCTACTCAAGTGAGTGTGTGTGTCTCAAATGAGGAGCACTACACCTCTATTTATATTCATCCGTTCACTTAAGTTAACTCATTTGACATGTAGGCTCGAGTTAAATCATGTAGGCTTGAGTTACACATGTAGGCTCAAGTAACCACACTGGGGTGCTAATGACCCACCTTTACAATTACAGGGGACTACCTCATGACTCTTATTAGTTCTTCCGATTAGGAGCATCGGGGTACAATGTAATACAAGTGGTTCTCCCGGTAAGACCATCGGGGACCACAAAAAGATACATATAGAATATTAACCACACTGGGGTGCTAATGACCCACCTTTACAATTAGAGGGGACTACCTCATGACTCTTATTAGTTCTTTCGATTAGGAGCATCGGGGTACAATGTAATACAAGTGGTTCTCCCGGTAGGACCATCAGGGACCACGAAAAGATACATATAGAATATTCTTCGAAGTTACAATATTTCAACACTCCTCCTTAACGAGGAGGGTATTCTACAGCAACATCAACAACAACAAGAGTAGAGATAGGGGACATCATCAACATCAGCAGGGTAACACATCTATAAATCATTGGAAGATTTTCAACATCATGTAGTATTCATCTTCAATCTTCAGTCTTCATCATTAGCAACATCTTCAGTCTTTGATCAGCAACATCTTCAGCATTTTGATCTTTCAATTAGCAATGACATCTTCAGCACTTGGACCTTTCAATCAGCAACATCTTCAGCACTTTGACTGTTCGATCAACAACAACATCTTCATCATTTTGACCTTTCGATCAACAACATCTTCAGCACTTTGAATTTTCGATTAGCAACAACATCTTCAGTATTTTGACCTTTTGATCAGCAACATCTTCAGCACTTTGAATTTTCGATCAGCAACAACATATTCAGCACCTTGACCTTTCGATCAGCAGCAACATCTTCAGTAATTTGACCTCTCCATCAGCAATATCATCATCAACACTTTGCCCTTTTGATCAGCAGCAACATCATCATCATCATATTCTGATATATCGATCATAATCATCATCACATTCTAATATTTCAATCAGAAACATCATCATCATACTCTGATCTTTCGATCAGAAACATCATCAACATACTCTGATCTTTCGATCAGAAACATCATCATCATACTCTGATCTTTCGATCAGAAACATCATCAACATACTCTGATCTTTCGATCAGAAACATCATCATCATACTCTGATCTTTCGATCAGAAACATCATAATCACAGTGCGTCATCATCATACTCTGATCTTTAGATCAATACATCATCATCATCATACTCTGATCTTTCGATCAGTATGTCATCATCATCATACTCTGATATTTCGATCAGTATGTCATCATCATACTCTGATGTTTCTATCATTACGTCATCATCATCATACTCTGATCTTTCGATCAGTACGTCATCATCATCATCAACAACAACCTGTAATCCACAACTCAAAGACAAAAAGTATGCTTTGGATCACTTTTGGACTTAAAGTCCAGGGATGATACAATCCCACCACATTCTCGACAACCGAAGTTACCGAACTGATTATGGGAGAATCAGTCCCTATCACTTTAGGACTAAGTCCAAGGACGATGCAATCCTACCACATTCTCGAGGACCGAAGCCACCGGATTGATTACGGGAGAGTCAGTCCCTATCACTTTAGGACTATGTCCAAGGATGATGTAATCCTACCACATTCTCAAGGACCGAAGCCACCAAATTGATTACAGGAGAATCAATCCCTATCACTTTAGGACTATGTCCAAGGATGATGCAATCCTACCACATTCTCAAGGACCGAAGCCACCGAATTGATTACAGGAGAATTAGTCCCTATCACTTTAGGACTATGTCCAAGGATGATGCAATCCTACCACATTATTGAGGACCAAAGCCACCAGATTGATTACAGGAGAATCAGTCCCTATCACTTTAGGACGATGTCCAAGGATGATGCAATCTTACCACATTCTCAAGGACCGAGGTCACTGGATCTATTATGGACAGATGTCCCAGGATGATACAATCCCTCTTCATTCTTGAAGACCAAGGTCTTCGGATCACTTTAGGGCAAGTTCCCAGGGATGATACAATCCCACCACGTTCTCAAGGACCGAGGTCACCAGATCTATTATGGACAAATGTCCCAGGATGATATAATCCCTCTTCATTCTCAAAGACCGAGGTCTCCGGATCACTTTAGGGAAAATTCCTAGGGATGATACAATCCCACTGCAACATCACTACTCCCCCTTTCAAGGAAGGTCTTTTCGAACAACACCAAGCTTGTCTCGAAAGTGTTCGAGCTCTACTCGAGGCAGAGGCTTCATCAGTACATCATCATCCAAACCATCAACATCTACATCTTCAGTATGTGAATACTGAACTATCACCATCTGTATCTCCAGTATGTGAATACTAAAATATCATCTATATCTTTAGTATGGGAATACTAAAATCATCATCATCTATATCTTCAGTATGGGAATACTGAAATCATCATCATCTATATCTTCAGTATGGGAATATTGAAATCATCATCATCTATATCTTCAGTATAGAAATACTGAATCACCATCATCTGCATCTACAGTATCGTCATCTGCATCTTATCTTGTATGTAGAAATACCGGATTTCTATGTGTTACATTGGAACACAGGGTTCTTTGTCATCACAACTATGGTTATCACATAGAATCATTGTAGTATCCATCTTCAAGTCAAAGAGACCTGATATCAGCTTCTGAAGCCATATGGATTCACAACATAGTAGAGCAATCTGCTATGTATTTTGCTTCAACCGTGCTAAGAGAAACATTGGATTGTTTCTTGCTAAACCATGAACTCATAGCAGACCTCAAACAAAAGAATCTACCTGATGTGCTTTTCCTGTCTGAGATACTTCCAGCCTAATCTACATCTATGTAGCCATACAATCTATACTCATGGCTACCATCATAGTATAAACCAAAGTCTATAGTCCCTTTCAGATATCTCATCATATGTTTTGTAGCTACTAGGTGAACCCGTCTTGGTTGAACAAGATATTGACTTAAGGTGTTCACAGTAAAACAAATGTCTGGTCTGGTATTTGTTAAGTACGTCAATGACCCAATGATCTGTCTGTAGTGAGTCACATCCACTAAATCTAACGAGTCATTAGCTAACAGCTTCAGGTTGGAGTCCATGGATGTGGCCATGACTTTGCATTCCAACATATTGAATCTCTTCAATATCTCTACTGCATACTTTCCCTGGTTGAGAAAATATTCCTTCTGAACTTTTCCATACTTCTAGACCTAGGAAATAATGCATTAACCCAAGGTATTTCATCTCAAATTCTTCTGCTAGTTTCTTCTTTCTTTCCATAATCTGTTTCTCATTCCCTGTCAAGAATAAGTCATCCACATATAGTAATAGAATGACAGGTTCATCTTCTACAACCTTGTAGGAAAGGTTAGGATCGACTTTACTCTTGGCAAAGCCCATGCTCATCAGGAAGCTATCTATTCTTCCATACCAAGCTCTGGGAGCTTGCTTCAGGCCATAGAGGGCCTTCTTCAACTTGCATACTTGATTCCATCTGTCTTCAACTTCAAATCCTTCTAACTATTCGATGTAAAACTCTTCCTCAATCATACCATTAAGGAAGGCTTGTCTTTACATCATCATGGAAGAAACTACCATGATAGTTTTGAAGGAAGTGTACCTTGCTTCCTGGAGTAAGTGTCTCTTCAGAATTAAACCTCTAGCCATAAGTCTTACCTTACTTCTATCAGCAACATATCTTATCTTGCAAATCCATTTGGAAGATACCACATTCTTGTTTTCTGGTTTGAGTACTATATCCCAAACATCATTCTAGTATCATAACATCTTCTATGAGTTTGTCTTCTCAGGTCATCAACATATCCTAGTCTTCTACATTCAACCTTTAAGGTTGGAACCCACTTTACTCTTGGTAAAGTCTCGATCCATCACGAAGCTATCCATCATGTCGTACCATGTCAAACTCAGATATAATTTTTTGTAGTCACTCCCCCTGAAGTGGAGTATCATCTTCCCTCTTCATTCTGTATAGGTGGTTCTATGCTTGATATATATTGGTCAATAGAGTATGTCATGTCATAGTCTATTCTGAGGCAAATCAAGAACCTTTCTTTGTACACTTGTTCTTGTATATCCATATGGAAGATACTACATACTTCCCTTTATGTCTAGAAATCATATCGTATACATCATTCCCCATGATCAACTGTTATTCTTTGATCATAGCTTCTTTCATAGAATTATTTTCTTCATCTTTAGTTATCTCTTGTACCCATGGTGGTCTTCATCCTTCAAGATGGATCTACCACTCTCTGAAGCTCTTTCTTCCGTCATGGTGTTTCTGATCCTGGGAGCTTCAGATTCATGTTTATTGGAGTGAATCTTGAATTGTCATCACTTGTTCTTCGGAACAAGTCTCATCCTTCTTTTCTTGTAGGAGGTTGTACAGGACCTTTCCTACAATTCAAATGCACTAGTTGCATGGTTAGAACTATTTCATAAAACGACAAATTATTATGCATCATGCAACTGTTTAGACAATACAACATTCATCCATATCTCACATAAACTTTCTAGATGCCTTCCATCTCTACCATGACATCATTGAGATTGTGCACTAATCCAATATGTCAGCAAAGAGGTTTGATAAGTAGAAATGGAGAGTTGTATAGCACCATGAGCTACTTACCCATCACATGCATATTAGTAGTATATAGTCATTAATGCAAACAATCTATCATGCATAACACATCAACTGAATATAATCAAATGTATAACAAAACAATATCATGAAATGACAATTGAATACTTATCTTTTATTTGTTTCGTGGTTAGACTCCTTCTTGATCATTCTGCTTTATCATCTTCTTCATTCATGAAATCATCATTTCTTATCCAAATGATAAGATGAATAAGAGGTTCTTCAAGAATTTAGTTCTTCATATTCCTCGTCGCTTGAGGGAACTTCTTTGAATGGTGAGAGCTTGATCTTCAATTGCTCCCATCTTCTTTTTCTCTTCTTATGAGTCGAGCTGAAAGCAATTACTTTCTTCTAGCATAAATTCTTTGCATGAATGAATCCCATGATCCTAGGAGGCCATTCAAGGTGGCTATCACCACTTCTACATTCTCCACTTCTTCTTCTACCGCTTCAAGTTGTTCTACATTCTGGATCTTCACATTCTTCAACTATTTTCTCAAAGCCATCTTCTGATTTAAGTTCTTATATTCAAATAGATTGATCAAGGAATCAAACATCTTCGGTGTCTTTAGGGAAGACACTTATGGTACAAGTTGATCTGTTATTGAATCAACAATGATCTTCTTGGCCTTGATCAAGTTCTTCTTGTGTAAGGCTTTGAGCCTCATCTCCATATGGAACTGGAACCTCTCTACTTATGTAGGTGTCCAATTCATTTTCTTTAGAGAGATAAAATACTTCCATGCTTGGAAGTTGTCAACTTTACCAATCTTATCATCAAGCTGATGTGATAGATCACTTTGAAATGAGAACCTCAAATGAAAATAGCAAAATATTAGATCTTACCGATTAGAGGTTTTCATCCTGCTTCCAGAGCTCGCTGATTTAGGGTTTGTCAAAGAAACCCTAATTTTAAAAACTTGGAATATTTAAGATCTGATTGGATGGAAAGATAGATCTCTTCAAATGGATCTGTCTAATGTACTCCTTTTCTAAAAACAGTGGAGGGAAACTCCCGGATCAGGAATCCTTAGTTTTCCAATTTCTTCTACAGAAATGTCTATCACTGTTTCTGTGATATCTCTGAAATTACTACTCCTATGTGTCTGAAATTTCGCATTGAGGTAACCTCGCATGTACCTAATCCAACAAAATAGGTTTCATCATAATTGGTTTCATAAATTGGGATTTATGATCCTTTTCCCATGGTGACCTGTTATAGGACTGTTCAGAACAGCGAAGTTGTATGGCCTACCACGTGTCACTGTTTCATCTTCTGGTTCTGAAATTAGGACCACAGAAAGTAAATTCCATGCTATTTCTGGAACATCTTCAGGAATTTAATTTGGACCTCTGTAGGCCACTCTATAGCAATGTTCCCCAGGTGTCTTGATTAGGGATGAATTATAGAGGAGGCTGGAACCCTAACGTTGACGGATCATATCTCCCAAAATATAGCGAATCGGAGGCTCAATTTTGGACACAATGTACATCAGGATTGTATCTTCAACCTCTGCAATTTTTAGGTCGTTATCCTTCGCAAATATTGGTATATATCAAATGTACCAAAACATAGCATTTTTAGTATTTAGGGTTTTTCTAGCTCGGGGTCAAACTAGGGTTTGACTTTCCTGGAGTTTCACCCAACCAAAAATATTGATCCAGGTCTCTAAACTTCGATTTTGATGAGGAGAGCAATTGTATGCCAGGCTCACTCAAAAATTCCTCTTCAGTAAGAAGCCCTAATTTCCCGCATCGAAAATTGAAAATGCTTGGAATCGAATTCTTCTTCGACAGAAAGATGCACCCTTCAATGGAGAGTCAGCCTAGCCTTCTTTTGCTGATTGATTGTGGAGAGAGAACCAAAAAGTAAGAAGCCCTAGATTTTATAGCTTCTGAAAGTTGTCCTATTCAGGTTAGCTCTGATACCATGTTGAATTTTCATATGCTTAGCTAAGACATCAGTATATCATTTCATTTTTCATAACAAAAGCATATAAACAGGATCACTGAAAGAAACAGTATCACAAGAACAACACAGATTTATCCTGGGAAAACCCTAAAGGGAAAAACCCAGCAAAATCTTCCTCAATATATATGCCCCAAAAAGGTAAAAAGGTAAAACCAACAAGGAGATCAAAATCCTGATCCTCCTCCTTCTCCAGCTACTTCTCTCCTCCACAAGTGCGCTACTCAAGTGAGTGTCTGTGTCTCAAATGAGGAGCACTACACCTCTATTTATATTCATTTGTTCACTTAAGTTAACTCATTTGACATGTAGGCTCGAATTAAATCATGTAGGCTCGAGTTACACATGTAGGATCAAGTAACCACACTGGGGTACTAATGACCCACCTTTACAATTAGAGGGGACTACCTCATGACTCTTATTAGTTCTTCCGATTAGGAGCATCGGGGTACAATGTAATACAAGTGGTTCTCCCGATAGGACCATCGGGGACCACTAAAAGATACATATAGAATATTAACCACGCTGGGGTGCTAATGACCCACCTTTACAATTAGAGGGGACTACCTCATGACTCTTATTAGTTCTTCCGATTAGGAGCATCGGGGTACAATTTAATACAAGTGTTTCTCCCGGTAGGACCATCGAGGACCACAAAAATATACATATAGAATATTCTTCGAAGTTACAATATTTCAACACGAAGTCCTTGTTTGGATCTGTTATTTTTAATATAGGTGCAGTAGTTAACAATTATTTTAATTTATTAAAATTTTCTTCATACTTTTGAACCTAGACAAATATTTTTTCCTTTTTCTGCAAGGATGTTATGGGATTTGTGATCTTCGAGAATCCTTCTATAAATTTTCGGTAATAACCCATAATTCCCATGAATGATCGTACATCCGGTACATATTTGGGAACATGCCATTCCATTATTGCTTTTATCTTATTCAGGTCTACTGATATTCCTTCCTTGGATATCACGTGACCTAGATACTATATTTTATCTTTAAAGAATTCACATTTACCGAATTCAGCATACAATTTATATTCTCTCACAAGCTGTAGTATTATCTGCAAATGCTCATCATGTTCTTTCTTTGTTTTCAAATACATTAATATGTCATATGTGAATACGACTATGAATTTATCTAAGTATTTACTTAAGACACTGTTTGTTAAGCACATGAAAGTTGTTGGAGCATTTGTTAGCCCAGAGGGCATAACTACAAACTCATAATGCCTATATCAGGTTCTAAACACAGTTTTAAAAATATCTTTGAAGTTAATTCTAACTTGATGATATCCAGATATCAAGTCTATTTTTAAAAATACCATCGCTCTGCATATCTGATCAAACATATCATAGATGCGGGGAAAAGGATATATGTTTTTAATTGTCATTTTGTTTAGCTATCGGTAGTCTATACATAAACGTAATATAACGTCTTTATTTTTAACATATAAGACAGGTGCTCCCCAAGGGGATACACTTGGTCTTATATAATTCTTGTCTACCAGTTCTTGTAGTTGTTGTTTTAATTCATTAAGTTCTAATGTGTTCATTCGATAAGGATCCTTTGAATTAGGTATAGTTCATGTCACTAACTCAAAAGTAAAATCCAACTCTTTCTTTGGAGGTAATCCTGGAATTTCTTCCAGGAAAACATCTTAGAATTCTTGTAAGATTGGAATATCAATGAAATTCATCTTATCTTCTTTATCCATGTGTTCGTTATTTACTATATGCACAACAAACACTTTACAACCCTTCTGTACAACCTTTTTCATTTGTAATGCTGATATTTTTCTAATAGAAACTTTCCTAGGTATCCCTTTGATTTTAAGTCTTTCTCCTTTATCATCTAAATAGGTAAATGTTTTCTCAAAACAATTTAAAACTACTTGATGTTTTTCCAGTCAATCCATACCTATTAAAACATCATAAGACCCTAATAGTAATACATTTAAATTTACTTGAGTTTTGAACTGACTCATAAACATTTCACAGCTTTCAACATAATTAACTACTTTTCTTTTGGTTCATGTAGCTAATGGAACCAACCGATACTTTCAAACTTTTTCAAATATAAATTGCATTTTTCTGCTATGTTATGTGACACATAGCTTAAACTAGCACTTGGTTCAATCAAAATAGAAACATGATGGTTTTTTGTCATACCTTGTATTTCCACCATGGAGGTTTAATGATTAGCTTGTCGATTCTCCAAGCCTGCATTAATTCTGGGCATTTCATTTGCTACGCCCCAGTCCTTTCTTCCTCCTGAATAGTATGTACATTGATGTGGTTTCTCGTTCTATTCAGATAGTCCTTTGTGTAATGTGGTCCCTGACATTCCCAACTCTTTATAGGTTCTTTATGTTCATTTTTTTAACATAATTATTAAGCATGTCTCTACCTTTTGGTGCTGTAATGTTTTGTTGTGTTTTACCTTTAAAATATGTTCCTTGATAAGTATTCTTAGAAAATTTTCAAGAATTATTTTCGAAGCTTTTGTTAGGTTTAAAACCTTTTCTTCTCTGATGAAAGCTACTTGTTCTTTTATTTTTCCAGTTAGGTATGTTTTCTTTCCTATTTTTACTCTGTTCGTAATAGAACTTAGCTTTTCTCATTGCCTCTTTAAGAGTCTTTGGATTATCAAAATCAATGATGTCCTTGAAACTAGTAGGAAAACAACTCAGAAACCTTTGTATCTTAGGTTTTTCATTAATTATATATGGTACATACCTTAATAAACTTGAAAATTTTCTTCTTAACTCTTTCATAGACATTGAGCCTAGTTAAGTTCATAAAATTCTTTAGCTCTTTCTTCATAATATTGTTCAAATAAAAAATTCCTTTTAAAGTATTTCTTAAATATTCTCTAGGTTACGTTTTTTTCTTTAAGGTTTTTAACTATTTTTATGTCCTGCCACCAGATATTATCCTTTCTGGTTAGGTTGTAGATATCCATCCGGGCTTTCAGTCCTTCTGAGTAATTATAAATTAGAAAGTACTTTTTCATACTAGATAACCAAGCCTTGACTTATTCACCTTTTTCCACTTCTCCATTAAACATAGGAGGTTTTATCTTTTTAAATTTTCCTGAGATCTCTTCATAAGGTTTACACTTCCTTTTTCTAGGACTATTGTCACTGTCACTGCTTTCACTAGAGTATTTATACTTTTGTTTGTGCGACCTTATTTTAATTACTGAAGAAGGTTTACTTTCGCTATCAAACAATTTTAATTTCTTACCCTTACATTTGTATGATAATGTTCCAGATTCATTTTCATGTTCCTTTCTTTTATATTTTCCTTCGTTGTGTACTTTATCTAATAATATCTTATTTAGTTCCTCCCGAACTCTTATAATTCTTTCATTATCTTCCTTTATGGTTTGTAATTCATCTCTTAGATCTTTTACAGTTTGAAGAAGTTATGATGGTTGATTATTTAACTCCACATATATGTTATCTGGATTATTGTGATGGGATCCATCTTCAGCAGATGCTTTAACTCCTTCCATTTCCTTCAAAATACAAATTTATATTTTTGTATAGAAATAGTTTTAAAACATTATCAATATATTTTGTTTCTTGTTTTGCATGTGAGTGAGCCAATATTCAGGCCTAGTGTTGGGAACCTCGCTCTGATACAACATGTAACATCTCCGAAATTTCGTAAATAAAAAAATTAAATAAAGGTCTAACTGCATTTATAAAAGATAAGTAAATCCATACAATCTTTAACTTGTGTTTAGTGTTTTATCCATTGAACATAAATGAATCAATACGACAACATTATGGTGGGACTTATCGTTAGGATGACACTACTTTACTTGTCGTCAAGTCATGAAAGAATGCCCTATTTATTTTTCTTCAATTACAGTTGGTGTACTTGCTCATTATGTTTCCCTTTTCTTTTGAATATTGGTGGACCCTATTAATATGCTAGGGATATGGGTTATAGGTCTTACTTAGCTCTTATGTCTTACAAAAAACCATATGTAACCTTTTTGTGGGTGTTGACGGTTGAGGGCTTTCAACAGCCTAGCTAAACAAAAATCCTAAGCTAAGGATAAACAAGGGTCTAAGCGCTTGATTAAAAAATAAAGCTTGCTCTTACCATATGATAAACTAGCATGAAAAATATATATAAATGGAATCGAAAATGATAACGATGGTTTGAAGACTATGGATTTTTGGATTGTACAATGGATAATTTAAGTAGCATTAAAAAATCCACATGATGGCTTTATGGATTCTGGCTGGAAGGAATTGGTTTCGAATTGAAAACCCTAAGGATTTAACTCATTCCGGTACTTGCCTTCGTACTACATTATTTTCACTCCTGCACTATAGAAGAGTTGAGGCTATTTTCCTTTGTCTCTTGGCGTTGTGTTGTAGCTGCAACCTTTTCCCAAAATTCAAAAAAATTTGGGACCCTCCTTTAATTCGTTTTGCTCAGCTTTTTGGTTTTTGCTTGATGTTTGTGCAAGGATTAATTTGATTCCAGTGATGTTTTATGGTTTGAATTGATTTTGCCTTGCCATCGGAAGTGTTTTAGACTATTGAGTCAAGAGTCTTGTTATCTGCATGCTCGCCGTTGCGGAAAAGAACAAGACATCAAGTCCGATTCAAGTGTTATTAGTCTCCAATGCGTTTTTCTTTATCAACAATTGTATTAAGATCGCATTGGAACATTTGTCCCTACGTTTTCCATCGTTGCAGAAGAAGTATCGTGAATTTCCCCAATGGTTGTATGATCCTCTTTCGATCCTGCCATTTTGATTCGCAGATCCTTTGGTTTTCAGCTTTCACCGTTGCGGCTCTGGAAGGCACTATCTTTCCAATGTAGTTTGAATATGTTCTCTGCGTGACCGTTATTTTTGGCCGAAGTCATGTTTATTTTTTCTTTGATTTTGTTGGTCTACGGAACTCGGTTCCTTTATGGTTTCTGCTATTGCGACTCTTCAACCAACTCTTGGTCCAAAGCCTTATCTTGGCGAGCTCCGATGTAAGGTTGATTTCTTTCTCTTGCCGTCGCCATTGCGGGTTTCCTGGCTGTTTCATCATCCATCATTGCAAAGGTGCTACTGACTAAATCGCCGACCCCACAGTTGTTTTGCTGCCCGATGATCTTATTTTTTCCCGTCGATTATTTGTTGACCAGGGAATATATATTTTGGGTTTGGGGTTCATTATTTTATTGTGTTATTGTTTTACCCATGCTGTCGTTATCGCTCGAGAAGACCAACGCATTTGTTTTCGATACCTTCACCCCTAGGTGGCTTCGCCGTGGAGGTTTACGGTTTTGTTTTCTCCACCATTCGCGCAACACAGTGCCAGGTAGGCCCTTATGCCCGTTTTACCTTTTCATTCGAATGGTCAAACTATTTTTGTCACCTTCGGTTAGCTCCTGTCTTGGCGGTTAGTGGTTACCTAGGTTTCATTTTGGTGTGTATATATAGCTAGGTAAATGGTATGGCTTCCCGGTGGGGGTGTTTATGGTTTCGCTTGATGCTTTCTTTCACGGTCGTTATGGGTTTGCAGCCCGCACCTTACTGCTAGGGAAACTGGTGTAGACAGCCATTATGTTGTCCGCAGTAGTATCCTCCAGTCTGCGAGTGGCCATCTGGGGAGAGCATTTCATTGGTTTTCTCCAGAGATGCCGAGGTTTTGGTTCCACACTTTGGCTGCCCTCGTTTTTATGAACCAGGGTCGCAATATGGAGGTTACGCCCTTATGATGAGATTGTTAAAATTTGAACACACAGTGAGTCCAATGCACTATCACAATGCAGTATCCTTCACTTGGGATTAGGCATCTTATTTTTCGTGTAGCGTTTTAGTTCGTAGCACCGAGAGGGAAATTTTCTTCATTGAGAAAGGCCATGATATTCTAAGTTGATTCTACAAATATTGGTCGTGAGCTGGTTTTAGACTTTGGACAGATTGTTTGTGTGCGGGAACATTTGGTTTTTGAATATTGTGTGTTTATTTTCATAACTAAAATCATGTTTAGCCTAGACGCGGTAAAATACTCATACATTTTTGTCTCCATTTTTTAATGTTATCAAGGAATGGCCCAATAGAACCTAAAAGAAATGTTTGTGTATGACATGGAAATTCTGTAGGATTCGAGATGTCTAAACGACAAAAGAAGAAGGCTCCCATAGTAGAGGAGGAAGCCGAGGTTGAAATCGTCACCAAAGTTGAATATATTTAGGAAGATACCAATTGGACAGTGGGTGTGGAACCCGAATATAAATGGGGGGAAGTTTACATACTAATAACACACCGAGAGGTACCCGACACCATATTTGAGGAGGAAACCATATATGCAAACATAGAGAGATCTGCATTGATGAAAGTTGCTACTAGACCTGAGCTTTTTCCATGCCCAGAGGTGATTGGATGGATTCTGCCCAGGGCAGATGTAACCACCATGATTTTGGTGAATGTTGAAAAACAGGGTTATGTTGCTTATACCCCTGGTTATTCTACTTATAGCCTTGAGTATGTATCACTGGCCTACCACTTACCGGAGGCACAAGTGTATTTGACTGAAGACTGGCTAAAGGCCATTAAGATGGTCCTAGTCAAGCCACTAAAGAGAATACTGGTGCCTGGCAAGAACTTTAGGACTAGGCCGTCCGGGGAATATGATACTACCACTTTAAGGACCATTTACAGGTTCATTGCCCTGATGTTGAATAGGATTTTCAGTAGGGCCCACGGTAAAAGCTTCAAGTTGGAATGGGTGCCTATCATCTTCTATGTTGCAACATAGGGGACAGTGTTCAACTGGGCAAACATTGTGCCCAACATCCTCTCAGCCTACATTGCTTCAGCATTAGGAGGGGTGTCCTAGAAGAGATCAGAGTTATATATGAGCTCTATGCTGATTGATTGCATACTATGCAACCAACCCTTCCCAAACCTGAGGTGTATCTGGGACCAAGAGAGAACACTAGTCTACTCAGCTTACAAGCCACTGTGGGCACACAAATACCACAGTCACTATAGAGAAGTGTGTGAACACTTCATCATGCCATTATATACTTTGATCTTCTTAAAGGAGTGCAACTGCATGTCAGAGGAAGCATTGCAAGTGATTGAAGAATATGCAGACTACTACTTAACGGAGGATGGATTGTATTTCAGAATGTATGGATGCTCTAGAGCACCCTCACTACTGCCAAAATATGCCACTCACTATGTAGTGCAAAAGGAGGCAGTTAGACAGGTCTTCTTAGATGGTATAGGGAGATTTTTATTCGAACATAAGAAAGCGGCTTACCCTCCTTTACCATTCAGTTTGAGAAGCTATAAGTTCACAAGGGTGAATAAAGCTGATGAATTTGTGGAAGAATTGGGGAAATTCCATTTTAGGGAAATAAATTTCCACAGGAACGATTCCCGAAATAAAGTGGCAGAGAACTGCAAGGAGGAAAATGTACATTTTGAATACACAAGCCATTGGGATAAAGATGAATCCATTTTCCACAATGCAGAAAATATAACGGCCTTAAGAAGAAGATTCAAAAACAAAATCACCACCAAAGGCAGGAAAGGACAGGATGAGTAGGAAAAGGCAAAGGAGGAAGAGGATAGAAAAAGAAATGAAGATGCTAGGAGACTAGCATAGGAAGCTAAAAGCTGGCTCAAAGGTGAGGAGGAAGAAAAGAGGAGAGGTGAACATGAAGCAGCTAGAAAGGAAGAAGAGGTTTCCCGGAGTGAAGAGGAGGAAAAGAAAAGAAAGATAGATGAGGAACTGAAGAAGTAGGAAGCAGAAAAGCTAAAACTTATAGGGTCAATGACAGGGTAATCATCTTTCAATCCTATAGACAGTCAGGATCAAGACTTGGGTAATCCTGATATTCAAGATCTTGAGGCAACTACTGGTGGCACAACAGGACAGGCTATGGTCCCTACCCTTAGGCTAATCCCTTTTGAGCAGAAGAAAGGGGAGGAGGTACCGGATTTCAACACTATTTTTTATGATAGGGAAAGGAAAATAATAGTGAGGAGGACCAAGAGAAAGGTCGAGACTGGGGGACAGTTGGGTAAAATGATAAATGATACAACCATAGTATATGGGACACACAAGGACCCTAGATTCACCATCAGAGTTGGGGCTGCATTGATCCAGGATTCCAAGGACAATGTAGATCAAATATTAACTGATCTTGAACAGTCAAAGAAGTCTGCTGCCTAGCTAAAGGATACCCTAAGAATACAGAGAGAAGAAAGTAGTAGATTGAAAAGAAAGTTTGAAGACATACAACATGAAATAGAGTCTTCAAAAGCTGAGCTCCAGTTCCTTCAAGTAGAGAAGAGATCTCTGGAAGCTGCCCAAGGAAGTCTGGAGAAATTGCAGCAGGAATGTGAAGGTCTTCACACAAGAAAGGAGCAGCTTCTAGGAAAGATAGGGGATTTGGAGCTACAGAAAGCTACCTTGGAGGAATCTGAGAGGCAATCTCAGGGGCAGACTGCAGAGCTTAGAGAATATGTTGCCTTATTAACAGCAGCTCTAGAAGAGGCCAGGGAACAGCAGGTTGATCTTTATCTTTTCAAGGAGCATGTTCTAGCACAAAGGAGCAAGATGCACCAGCTGCAAATAGCCATAGAGGAAGAAAGGTGCAAGATTTTGTAGGTGGACAATCAGTTGGAAGAGATTTTGGAAACCTCTTCATATTTTGTAGACAGATCGCAGGATATCTTAGAAGTACTAACAGGAAGGATGACGAGATTAGAAGAAAATGAAGAAACCCCTGTAGATCTACCATCAAAAGATCAACAAGCCCCAAGGCAAGACTACAATTTATTGGAGTTTTCCATAAAAACAGCCGAAGAATTCAAGAAGGATGTCAAGAATACAAAGGGGGCTTGTACAAAGTTCTTCAGGAGGATTTTGATTACTTATAATTGCTGCCAGGTTGAGGCTGAACAGAGAATGGATACCTTTCCAGAGAACATGATATTTTTGGAGATATTGCAAGGAAGATATCAGGAGGATGGACAAAGAATCTAGCACATCAAATCCCTAGATGAGTAGACCTTGAGGAATGAAGTAGCTCATTCTGTGGTTAGTGTGCAGTTGCTAGAAGACCAACTTTGCCTGAGCATAGCCAGAATAGAAGTAATAAGAAATCAGGCTACTAAATTTGAAATAAATATTCATTTCTTAGAACCTTCCGAGTTCGAAAACATTGCCTCAGAAGCTTTAGCGTGGAAGAAGTTATTGAATAGTCAAGCGGGACCCTCCTCATAAGCATTTTATTTCTTTTATTGTAATATATTGTAAAATCTATAAGCACTTAATGAAAGAAAAGCATGGGAGGTGAAGCGTTGGGGAATCCCAAGAGTCATTTATGGGCAGCCCAACAGTTTTGCTATTTTTGTATAAATATAGAAGATTTAGATAAGAGAGGGACTTTTTCCCAGTGAGATTTGTGAGGACATATTGTAAGAAGAACTATTTCCTTTCGCAATAGATAATTACAATTTGCCTGTTGGAGAAAGCTTGGTGGAATGTTCAAATGTTGTGCTATGGATTTGTTGAAGAGGAGTTATTTTGTTTTCAGCTTTGTGTCCATTAACTTTGAGATCGTTCTAACTCTGTGAACCTATGTTCTTGTATGAGCGTTATCTAGTTTATTTTATAAAAATTTCCACTATGAGTAATGAATGTTGTTCATAAACAATTGGCTATCTGGTTGTTCAAATATCTTTAATTGTTCATGTGTTTTGAAAGAAGTATCAGCTATCTGTAATTTTTCATAATGCATGTACAAATACATTACTCATTAATAAATGATAATCTTGCTCCCTATGGATAGGTTAGGTAGTTAGTTTTAAATTCTTGTTGTGTGTGATTTAGATGTGAGAGAGTTTAAGACGAGAGGTAAGAACCTTTGCATCACATTGTGACCGCTCCTCGTATTCTACATCAATCTACATTTTAGATAGGCGCTTGCATGTCATACTTAAAACTAAAAACACAAAAATATACACGGTGGACCGGGCCGCAACCGGTAAAACTCTTTATTTTTGTCACTTGACCTATGATAGTCGGACCGCAAACCGGACGGAGTCCCTACACCAAACAGTCACAGTCTAGTTGGGAACGTTGATTGGGGAGAATCCCTTGTTGTTGTTGCCTGCGAATTTCCAGGCCTCAACAATTTCTGGCACTAGAAGGAGGGCCACCAGTGCATGGCTGGCCAGGTAAATCCATTTCCTCAAAATAACTCCACCAATGATGGTTTTGAAAGTAGTTTATTTCCTAACCCAAATACTGAAGAGAATAGAGAACATTTGTTTGTTGTGGACAACCAAGTTGTTCAGCCTTTGAATCAAGTAGGCCCAAACACACCTTACTGTTCACCTGGGCAGACTCCTGTTCCTTCGCCTCCTCACTCTCCACCCAGACTCATGGCGGGCGTAAATGCAAATTATCCACCTAACCCACCAAATCCACCACTAGCTTGGAAATCCATATCACCCTTGAACTTAACACCTCTGTTGCATGACTTACCTCAAGCTTTTGAGAAGTTTCTGCCTAAGTTTGATCCAAATGAGAAGGTTGTAGTCGATGACCATTTGCAAAGTTTATATTTGGCGATAGAAGGATTAAGGGCTGGGGAACAGGAGGATGTAGTTTGTAGACTTTTTCCACACACCCTTAAAGGAGCAGCAGCATCGTGGTACTTTGGTTTGCCTGCAAACTCTATCCTAGATTGGGATACCTTTGAAAGGATTTTCAGAAGTAAGTATGCATCCCAAAATACGCATGCAGCACTAATGAAAGGCTTAGGCGCTTTAAAAAAAGAAAGGAAAGAGAAGGTACACAGTTTCACTCAAAGATTTTTTGCTTACCTCAAGAATTTCTCTGCAACTGATAAGCCCTCTGACAAAGTTCTGATTAAGTATTATACCTCAGCTTTAGGTACTGACTTGGCTATGTTCGCAAAATCTCAAGTTAAGCCTTCATTAGCAAAGACCTATGAAGAAGCAGAAAGAATAGAGGCTGAAAAGGAAAGTATAGAAGATTATCCTGATCTGGAGAAAAAATTTCCAAGAAAAGAGCCTTATTGCTGTCTAAACCTAAAGAGGAGCAATCACATGATTTTGAGGGGATGTTAAAGATGATGCAAAAGCTTTCCAACAGAATAATAGATTTGGAGAAGGAAAAAGAAGCTCAGAAATCTTATAAGCCTTATTACAAAAAAAGAGAAGATAATAGTCAATTCAAGACCCCTCCGTACGGTTCAGCATTAATGAATCTGACAGAGGTAGGGATGGAAAAATTTTGCACTTTTCACCAACTACCCCATTCTGAAAAGAATTGTCCTCAATGGTTAAATTCAATAATGTTGGTGATGAATTAGCTTTTGGATTCTAAATTGATTGAGGACAGTGATGAAGAGGAAAAAGGTAATAAGACCATAGAAAAATAAGAAAATAATACCATGTTTTTATGGGATTGTGTCTCACTATGTGATACAAAAAAAAGTACTCTTAAACCTGAGAATATACCAATGACAACAAAAGACATGAATTTGGTAAATAAAGACAATTCAATAATCTCAAAAATTAATAAGTTGCAAGAGAATGTCAGGAAACAGCCAAAGAAAAATGTTGAGGACAAAGTACCTAAAATTACCATTATCAGCCAAGATCCGGAGCAAATCAACAAGCATGTTAAGCCTATTGAAGATCATGTAGGTGTTAACAAAGAAAATATTGAGAAGCCTGAAGAGCCAAAGGAACAGATACCCACCAAAAACCAACCTGTGGAGGAAGATGTCGAATCAATTGGGGAAGGGAAAGCTAGAACCCCACCTTTCCTTTTGACTCTGGAAATTTTGAATCATAAGGTGCATAATTGTCTAGTATATTCTGGATCATCTATGAATGTTATGCCACTCTCAGTTTGCAAAAAAATTAATGGGCAGCCAAAACCTACTGCTTGGGAAGTTACTCAATTAGACAGAACTAGTGTCAAAGTAGTGGGGGAAATGGAGAATGTTCTCATTCGTTTATCTGAAAATAACAAGATCTATCAATTTATTGATATTGTGGTGGCTGACATACCAGATGGGTATGGACTTATTATGAACTGAGACTGGTCCGCAAGGTTAAAGGGGTATTTTGCTTCAGATTGATCACATTTATGGTTGCCTCATAAATGGGTCCCAAATCGGATCAAAATTTTAAGGGAACCTTACATGAAGCACACTATCACTAAGTTGGAAGAAGGAAATGAATCTGCAAATTCTGTTTTGAGGAATTATCTAACGAATCTTGAACTAAGATATCATGCATCAGACGAAGCTAGCAGTATGATTGACACTCAGCCTGATCTCCTTCAATGTTCACAAGCTGATGGGAGTGATTGTAAATCAGTAGACATAGTTTCGATTTCAAAAATAGCAGAATTAGACCATGGTTAGGTATCTCATGTCTACAATCCAGCCTATCCCCTTAACTCATAAGTTGATAGATTTTCAGGGGTGGGCACAGAACTGATCAGGTAGTGGTTGGTTCTCGAATTTT
The DNA here is from genome assembly GCA_001517045.1 of Pseudotsuga menziesii. Lineage (NCBI taxonomy): Eukaryota > Viridiplantae > Streptophyta > Pinopsida > Pinales > Pinaceae > Pseudotsuga > Pseudotsuga menziesii. The sequence goes on along the minus strand of LPNX010392288.1, from coordinate 9,998 downwards.
ATTTTGATCTTTTGATTTGATGACCTTGTACATAATTAATTTGGTTCAATTTTACATTATTTTACCGCTTTTGTTTTTGGTTATTTTGGTTTGTTTTTGAATAAAAGAGGCAAACTTTTGGCTGCATGGAAAGCATCAGGGTTCTTGATTAACTGAAATCTTTGGGATAAGACTGTGCATTTTTTATTTTGAAATGATAGAATTTCTTCTAGTAAGTAGTTTTCCTAACTGGCTATGAAATCATTGAAGTCATGCTTAACCCCTGAAAATAACTAAGAATTAAGAGGTCTGGAATACTATTTCGAGGCTCCATCCATTTCACATCTAAGATGTCCTAGGGAGTGATAGCAAAATACCCACAGAAAGGAAGCAAGGTAAACAGTTTATTATATATAAATGATCCCATGCCATGATTTTAAAAGCCTAAAGTATGTTAAGAGTCAAAACTCCTAAAAGAAGCGATACATATCAAAACGAAGTATCAGAAACATGAAATTAAATCTGCCAAAATTTCTTCTCCATCCGTGAGCTGAAACGTAAACACATCTCTCACACAAAAGGACACTATGGATAGAAGAGCCTGAATAAAATTCAGAAAGAAAGGCGGATGGAGGACTCAAAATAACAAAAGTTCAAAAGGACACAAAGTACAGTTGGCATGGGAATGAGGAACAAATGAATAGTTCTATTTACCATATGTTACAATCCTGTGGTGTCCAAGTTAGAAGCTACCCAAAGACAGAGGTAAAATAAAACTCACCTACTAAGCCTCAAAAGAGTTACCCGGACTTTCAAATATTTTGGGTGTGCCCATTTCCAAAGAATGGACTGTCCTCAATGATTCAAATGCATGTGTTTTCCATCTTAGGAATACAAGCATCTAGAGGTATTCAACTTATGAGCTAAATGATTAAACAATATTTTACTTGGAAGAAGTTGATTTAGAAATTTGGGGTTCACCAGGTAGTCGCCAATTGTTGCAGCTGCAATATTTTCCCAAAATTCAAAATTTTTTGGGACCCTCCTTTAATTTGTTTTGCTCAGATTTTTGGTTTTTGCTTGATGTTTGTGCAAGGATTACTTTTATTCCAACGATGTTTTACGGTTTGAATTGATTTTTCCTTGCCATCGGAAGTGTTTTAGACTATTGAGGCGGGAGTCTTGTTATCTGTGCGCTCACCGTTGCGGAAAAGAACAGGACATCAAGTCTGATTCAAGTGTTATTGGTCTCCGATGCAGTTTTCTTTATCAGCAGTTGTATTAAGATCCCGTGAGAACATTTGTCCCTACATTTTTCGTCGTTGCGGAAGAAGTATCGCGAATTTCCCTGACGGTTGTATGATCCTCTTCCGATACTGCCGTTTTGATTCGCAGATCCTTTGTAGCTCTGGAAGGCACTATCTTTCTGATGTAGTTTGATTGTGTTCTCCGTGTGACCGTTATTTTTGGCCGAAGCCATGTTTATTTTTGCTCTGATTTTGTTGGTCTGCGAAACTCGGTTCCTTTATGGTTTCCGCTATTGTGACTCTTCAACCAACTCTTGGTCCGAAGCCTTAGCTTAGCAAGATCCGATGTAAGGTTGATTTATTTCTCTTGCCATCGCCATTGCGGGTTTCCTGGCTGTTTCATCATCCACCGTTGCGGAGGTGCTACTGACTGAGTCGCCGACCCCACAGTTGTTTTGTCGCCCGATGATCTTATTTTTTCCCGCTGATTATTTGTTGACCGGGGCATATATATTTTGGTTTTGGGGTTCATTATTTTATTTTGTTATTGTTTTACCCATGTTGTCGTTATCGCTCAAGCAGACCAACGCATTCGTTGTCGGTACCTTCGCTCCTAGGTGGCTCTGCCATGGAGGTTTATGGTTTTTTTTTCTCCAGCATTCATGCAGCATAGTGCCAGGTAGGGCCTTATGCCTGTTTTACCTTTCCGTTCGAATGGTCAAACTGTTTTTGTCACCTTTGGTTAGCTCCTGTCTCAGCGGTTAGTGGTTACCTAGGTTTCATTTTGGTGTGTATATATAGCTAGGTAAATGGTATGGCTTCCTGGTGGGGGTGTTTATGGTTTCATTTGATGCTTTCTTTCACGGTCGTTATGGGTTTGCAACCTGCACCCGAATGCTAGGGAAATCGGTGTAGACGGCCGTTACGTTGTCTGCACCAGTATCCTCCATTCCGCGAGTGGTCGTCCAAGGAGAGCGTTTCATTGGTTTTCTCTCGAGACGTCGGGGTTTTGGTTCCATAGTTTGGTCGCCCTCGTTTTTATGAACCAGGGTCACATTGTGGAGGTTATGCCCTTATGATGAGATTGTTAAAATTTAAACACACAGTGAGTCAAATGCCCTATCACAATGTAGTATCCTTCACTTGGGATTAGGCATCTTATTATCCGTGTAGTGTTTTAGTTCATAGCGCCGAGAGGGAAATTTTCTTCATTGAGAAAGGCCATGATATTCTAAGTTGATTCTGCAAATATTGGTTGTGAGCTAGTTTTAGCCTTTGGACAGATTGTTTGTGTGCAGGAACATTTGGTTTTTGAATATTGTGTGTTTATTTTCATAATGGAAATCATGTTTAGCCTAGACGCAGTAAAATGCTCATACATTTTTCTCTCCATTTTTTAATGTTATCAAGGAATGGCCCAACAAACCTAAAAGCAATTTATATGTATGACAGGGAAATTCTGCAAGATTCGAGATGTCTAAACGGCAAAATAAGAAGGCTCCCATAGTAGAGGAGGAACCTAAGGTTGAAATCGTCACCAAAGTTGAATAAAGTTACGAAGATACCAAATGCATAGTGGGTGTGGAACCCGAATATAAATGGGGGGAAGTTTACAGACTAATAACACACCGGTAGGTACCGAACACCGGTTTTGAGGAGGAAACCATATATGCAATCATAGAGATATCTGCATTGATGAATGTTGCTACTAGACCTGAGCTTTTTCCATGCTCAGAGGTGATTGGATGGATTCTTCCCAGGGTAGATGTAACCACCATGATTTTGGTGAATGTTGACAAACAGGGTTATGCTACTTATAGCCCTGGGTATGTATCACTGGCCTACCACTTACCGGAGGCACAAGTGTATTTGACTGAAGACTGGCTAAATTCCATTAAGATGGACCTAGTCAAGACACTAAAGAGAATACTAGTTCCTGGAAAGAACTTTACGACTAGGTCATCCGAGGAATATGATACTGCCACTTTAAGGACCCCTTATAGGTTCATTGCCCTGATGTTGAATAGGATTTTCGGTAGGGCCCACGGTAAAAGCTTCAAGTTGGAATGGGTGCCTATCATCTTCTATGTTGCAACACAAGCGACAGTGTTCAACTGAGAAAACATTATGTCCAACAGCCTCTCAGCCTGCATTGCTTCAGCATTAGGAGGGGTGTCCTGGAAGAGATCAGAGTTCTATATGATCTCTATACTGATTGATTGCATACTATGAAACCAACCCTTCCCAAACCTGAGGTGTATCTGGGAACAGGAGAGAACACCAGTCTACTTAGCTTACAAGCCACTGTGGGCACACAAATACCATAGTCACTATAGAGAAGTGTGTGAACACTTCATCATGCCATTATATACTTTGATCTTCTTAAAGGAGTGCAACTGCATGTCGAAGGAATCATTGCAGGTGATTGAAGAATATGCAGACTACTACTTAACGGAGGATGGATTGTATTTCAAAATGTATGGATGCTCCAAAGCACCCTCACTACTGCCAAAATATGCCACTCATTATGTAGTGCACAAGGAGGCAGTTAGATAGATCTTCTTAGATGGTATAGGGAGATTTTTATTTGAACATAAGAAAGTGGCTTACCCTCCTTTACCATTCAGGTTGGGAAGCTATAAGGTAACAAGGGTGAAGAAAGTTGATGAATTTGTGGAAGAATTGGGGAAATTCCATTTTGGGGAAATAAATTTCCACAGGAACGATTCCCGAAATAAAGTGGCAAAGCACTGCAAGGAGGAAAATGTACATTTTGAATACACAAGCCACTGGGATAAAGATGAATTTATTTTTTGCAGCACAGAAAATATAACGGCCTTAAGAATAAGATTAAAAAATAAAATCACCACCAAAGGCGGGAAAGGACAAGATGAGCAGGAAAAGGCAGAGGAGGAAGAGGCTAGAAAAAGAAATGAAGATGCTAGGAGACTAGCACAGGAAGCTGAAAGCTGGCTCAAAGGTGAGGAGGAAGAAAAGAGGAGAGCTGAACAGGAAGCAGCTAGAAAGGCAGAAGAGGCTTCCTGGAGTGAAGAGGAGGAAAAGAAAAGAAAGATGGATGAGGAACTGAAGAAGCAGGAAGCAGAAAGACTAAAACTGATAGGGGCATTGATAGAGCAATCAACTTCCGATCCTGTAGACAGTCAGGCTCAGGACTTGGGTAATCCTGATATTCAAGATCCTGAGGCAGCTGCTGGTGGCACAATAGGATAGGCTATGGTCCCTACCCTTGGGCTAATCCCTTTTGAGCAGAAGAAAGGGGAGGAGGTACCGGATTTCAACACTATTTTTTATGATAGGGAAAGGAAAATAATACTAAAGAGGACCAAGAGAAAGGTCGAGACTAGGGGGAAGTCGGGTAAAATGATAAATGATAAAACCATAGTATATGGGACAGACAAGGACCCCAGATTCACCATCAGAGCTGGGGCTGCATTGATCCATGACTCTAAGGACAATGTAGATTGGATATTGACTGATCTTGAACAGTCAAAGAAGTTTGCTGCCCAGCTAAAGGATACCCTAAGAAGAGAGAGAGAATAAAGTAGCAGATTGAAAAGAAAGTTTGAAGACATACAACATGAAATAGAGTCTTCAAAAGCTGAGCTCCAGTTCCTCCAAGTAGAGAAGAGATCTCTAGAAGCTGCCCAAGGAAGTCTGGAGAAATTGCAGCAGGAATGTGAAGGTCTTCACATAGAAAAGGAGAAGTTGCTAGGAAATATAGGGGAGCTGGAGCTATAGAAAGCTACCTTGGAGGAATCTGAGAGGCAATCTCAGGGGCAGACTGCAGAGCTTAGAGAACAGGTTGCCTCATTAAAAGCAGCTCTAGAAGAGGCCAGGGAACAACAGGTTGATCTTCAGCCTTCCAAGGAGCATGTTCTAGCACAAAGGAGCAAGATGCATCAGCTGTAAATAGCCATAGAGGAAGAAAGGTGCAAGATTTTGCAGGTGGACAATCAGCTGGAAGAGATTTTGGAAACATCTTCATATTTTGTAGACAGATCGTAGGATATCTTAGAAGTCTTGACAAGAAGGATGGCGAGATTAGAAGCGAATGAAGAAACCCCTATAGATCTACCATCAAAAGATCAACAAGCCCTGAGGAAAGACTACGATTTATTGGATTTTGCCATAAACACAGCCAAAGAATTCAAGAAGGTTGTCAAGAAGACAAAGGGGGCTTGTGCAGAGTTCTTCAAGAGGCTTTTGATTACTTATAATTGCTGCTAGGTTGAGGCTGAATAGAGAATGGATACCTTTCTAGAGCACAGCCTGTTTTTGGAGATATTGCAAAGAAGATGTTAGGAGGATGGACAAAGAATACAGTACATCAAATCCCTAGATGAGCAGACCCTGAGGAATGAAGTAGCTCATTCCGTGGTTAGTGTGCAGTTGCTAGAAGACCAACTTCGCTTGAGCGCAGCCAAAATAGAAGTAATAAGAAATCAGGCTGCTAAATTTGAAATAAATATTCGTTTCTTAGAACCTTCCGAGTTCGAAAGCATTGCCTCAGAAGCTTCAGCATGGAAGAAGTTGAATAGTCAAGCAGGACCCTCCTCATAAGCATTTTATTTGTTTTATTGTAATATATTGTAAATTTTGTAAGCACTTAATGAAAGAAAAGCATGGGAGGTGAAGCGTTGGGGAAGCCCAAGAGTCATTTGTGGGCAGCCCAACAATTTTTCTCTTTTTGTATAAATATAGGAGATTTAGATAAGAGAGAGAATTTTTCCCAGTGAGATTTGTGAGGACATATTGTAAGAAGAATTATTTCCTTTTGCAATAGATAATTACAATTTGCCTATTGGAGAAAGCTTGGTGGAATGTTCAAATGTTGTGTTATGGATTTGTTGAAGAGGAACTATTTTGTTTTCAGCTTTGTGTCCATTAACTATGAGATTGTTCTAACTCTATGAACCTATTTTCTTGTTTGAGCGTTCTCTGGTTTATTTTATGAAAATTTCCACTATGAGTAGTGAATGTTGTTCATAAACAATTGGATATCTGGTTGTTCTAATATCTTTAAATTTTCATGTGTTTTGAAATAAGTATCAACTATCTGTAATTTTTCATAATGCATGTACAAATGCATTACTCATTAATAAACGATAATCTTGCTCCCTAAGGATAGGTTAGGTAGTTAGTTTTAATTTCTTGTTGTGTGTGATTTAGATGCGAGAGAGTTTAAGACGAGAGGTAAGAACCTGCGCATTACATTGTGACCGCTCCTCATATTCTACATCAATCTGCATTTTATATAGGCACTTGCATGTCATACTTAAAACTAAAAACACAAAATATACACGGTGGACCGGGACGCAACCAGTAAAACCTTTTATTTTTGTAACTTGACCTATGGTAGCCAGACCGCAAACCAAACGGATTCCCTACACCAAACAGTCACGGGCTAGTTGGGAACGTTGACTGGGGAGAATCCCTTGCTGTTGTTGCCTGCAAATTTCCAGGCCTCAACACGTTGGTATTTGTCTCTCAACATGCTCTCGGCATTTTCCAGCTTACTATACACCCTAACCTTGTATGGGAACCAACAGTGGCCTCGGGTTGGAAATTCGAACAACAATACATGTTTCTTTAATATTAAAACTGTGGGTTTCCTGTGTATCCATTGTCGATTCAATAGAGGTAAGTTCTACTTGTTTTCGTTATGGTTTCTTTTTTTTTGAGTTGTTTCCAGAATATAATTTTATTTGGTATTTAACCCCTACATTGTTGCTTGCAGCAGGATATCACTAGGGATTGTTGTGTTAGATTGGAAACAAACTTTGTGGAGATGGGCACATAGTCTGGTAAGACCTAATACCCCACACCCTTTCTCCTTTGGCTCTGTTGGTTGTGACTCTGTGGCTCGAAGGCTGGGCTCGTCTCCTTATGGATGGGAGTCATTTAAGCATTTCTTTCCAAAGGAAAACTTGGTAAAATTTCTGGTTATTTGGCCCTATGGCGCTTTTGTTTTTATAAAAACAATCGCCATTCGTCGTGGAGTCTAAAGGGGACTGCATTGGAAAGAATATATGTTTTTATTGTTAAATTCAAAATCTTAAAGAGTTTTGTTGAGGTTGCAATGGAAATAATTTCACCAGGGTTTTGGTCTTTGTAACTACCTTCTGGATATAAAGAGGATGTTGTTCCTTACTCTAGTTATCTCGCTTTGTATTTTGTTTTAGACCTATGAACTTGTAAGTTATTGGTTCTTATAAAAATTCCCATGAGGGTTTTATTGTATTTTGTAAAAATGATGAAATTAAGGTCATTACTCCACTGCAATCTCGATAATTTGTTTTAAGTAGATGCCACTGTGTTTTAGATATGAATTATCAATTCACTGTTTGGGTTAAGTAATGAAGCTATAAGGACTTTGCGTTGACTGTAAAAGGAATACCGATCCTTTTATTTCTAATTGGTTGCTTTCTTGTAGATAGACCTACTCTTATGAGTTTCAAACTCTTGTTCTGTAGATTAGTGGTTTTAGAATTTTTAATGAACGGTTTCACTATTGTGTGAAGAAATCGATAGATAGTTTATACTTTTGACTACGACCATTATCCGTGTGGATTTATTTGATAACATAGATTTAAAACTTCACTTTGGCTTAAAGGCCTTAACATGCTTGGATTTGGTAACCTGTAGATTACTCAATGACATAAACTTGTTTTGTTCATTGCTAAGGTTTAGTTATTGTATCTTTTATATTATTGTTTAAACCCTAGCTTAAATAAATGGTTTAAGCTGTTTGGCTAGAATCGAGTAGTGGTTTTATCATAAATTAAAAATAAGCCTTTCGTCCATATTATAGTATTATTGTGAATATAGTTATATATATACAAATATACTCTAAATAATATTTTCTTACATCTGTCGATCAACAGAGATCATGTATATCTAGAATACAAGTTTTCTTATTACTAATAAAGAAGTTGGAATCTATGGATTCTTGTTAAGAGACCTAGCGGGGTTGAAATCGATTCCTGTGTAAATTTTATTTGAGTCTTTAAACCCTAGTTATAACTTCAATTTATATTTAAGCCTTTCAACTACAAATGAATATTTCTGTAACTTTGATCCTAAAAATTTTTTTAATGGTGTTATAGCGGATTTCACCACACTAGGTGAATCACACATTGTATGGCCTTCCCTTGTCCCGCTGCAGACTCATTATCCCCTTTGGACCACTTTATATCTTTTGATGTTACCTTGATCATCCCTAAAAACATTAGAATATTGATATACGCGGCTTTTCCCTCGATATCCGCGTACATACGCGGATATTTCCCCTATAGTCGCATACATCGGGATGTGTACATAAATCCAAATCCTTTTGGACTGTTCCTTGACTTGGATCCGACTCATATGACTCCTGGCCTTCCATATGCCTTGAGATCGCACGGATTCGACCCTTCAGTATCCCTTTGAAGAACTATATAAGGAACCCATTGGTACATTGAAAGCATAAGAGAACTTTGAGAGTAACAAAACTATAGTCCATTGTTGCCAAGATTTATGCTTGAGTCTGCATCCCTTTGTCCCTTGGAGCACTGTTGTGTTCTTCCCAAGCTTGCATTTCACTAGTAAGCTTGCTATCGAAGTGATGGAGGATTGAGGTGGTGGAGGCCCAAGTGGGGGATTCAGTTTCTCCGGTTTGCAGACGTGCCGTCAGAGGTTGTCACTTGTAATCTCTGATTCTTATTAATAGAAATATATTTTCCTGTCCAGTAATGTGTATTTGAATGAATGTTGCATCCATTGGAAAATGTCAAATGCTTATGCATTATTGATTATATATGCTAGAATAGATCTAACACCATGAAATATAGTATGCTTGTATTGTTTACTTGTTGTTGAGGACGTGCTATAACAATTCAAGCTGAAGATTGGAAAGCTCAACGGGGATCTACTACAACCGTCCGAAATAAGGTACGAGGTTCGATCCTTTAGTGTTAGATTGTTTTATTTCTATTGCATATTGGGAAAGATTGATTTCTGGAGTTTAGCTGTCTGTTGTAGTACCCCAAGCCATAGGAATTTCTCTCCGTAATAGAATTGGTGACTCCGCTGGGGAGTTCCTAGTAGTTGACCTTTGGGGATTGGTTTCTTGGCATTCAATGTATTTGAATTGCTCTCTCTCTCTTGTTTCTGTGTCGGGTATGGGGGCATGTATGCTTGGTAGAGCCTGATTGGTGTGAAATAAGTCTCAGCCTGTCTGTTTGCCTGTGGTTTATGCATATTTTTCTTCCTGTACGCGGGTTTATTGTTTACAGTCGCGTATACACGCGGGTTCCCCTGGGATTTCCGCGTATACACGCGGGTTCCCCTGGGATTTCCGCGTATACACGCGGGTTTACTGCACACAGTCACGTATACCCTGGTTTTTACCCTTTTGTGGAAGATAGTGGATTGCTGGGTGAGTTCTGATAGTTGCTGAGTCTCCTTTGGCACTGCCTGAGTCTGTTATTGCCTCTGTGTTTGACTAGAAACGTTTTTTTTAGCCTAAATTTTTTTTTTTAGGAAAGTTCTTGTCATGGCATCTTTGATTTTTTGTTTGAGATTAGTGCATTAGAGTCCTTTTAACTTAGTGCTTTGCTTGAATGCTGTTTATGTGTGCTTGCAGAGTCTGGGGTGGGTAGAATCATTCTTTTTCTTATTGTATCTCTTTATTATCAAAAAATACAAAAATATTTGCTTCTCATTATGCATTGCATTATGCACTTTGCATTGTACTTGCACTAGATCTAGATT